>QEPC01005822.1:8175212-8187582 GCA_003113815.1 Sphenodon punctatus | reverse complement strand
AGGGGGGAGGGAGGGAGGAAGATTGAACACAGGGAGGGGTAAAAACAAAAAATAACACCTAAATCTATCTAATATAATCTAAATAAATGATAATATGGAGGTAAATGGGTTGGATGGGTGAAATAGGAGGATGGCAATGGATTAGGAATAGGAAGGAACAATACGGACTATAAGGTCTGGGCCCCTCATACCTTGGGGACTGCCTCACCTTCCGCGCCCCAGGGCGGCCCCTGTGGTCTGCCGGGGGCGCCTTCCTGGAGGTCCCCCGTGTTAAATGGGGGCCACGATGGAGAGGGCATTCTCAGTGGCCGGGCCACGGCTTTGGAACTACCTCCCGGAGGAAACTCACCTGGCCCAGGTCTGATGGCTTTTCGCCGAGCCTGTCAGACCTGGCTGTTCGCCCAGGCCTTAGGAGGGGCGGGAGGGTGGGATTTTGAGGTGGGGGTGGATAGTTTTAATTGTTTATACTGTTGACATTTTATGTATTTTAGTATTGTTTTATCTGCTGTTAGCTGCCCTGGGATGCCGTAGGCATGACGGGGCAGCCAATAAATACAAATAAATAAATAAATAAAAATAAATAAAAACTGCTGGGAGAGGGAGCCCTCTGAAATGCCTGCTGTTCAGGAACAGTAACTAGCTCAGAAGGTGTTGGGAAAGGGGGAGGCAATCAGTTTTATTTCTTGCTGCGCCCACCTCACCGCAAGCCCCATTGGCTCCATGCAGCCTAGCCCGTGGCCAATCGCAGCCTGCGAAGCCAGTGGTCTGAGGCGAAAAGAGATGGTGATTGGGCAGACTGGCTGCTACTCCAAGCTTCTCCACCCCTGGTGCCTGGAAGTCTGCTCCTCAGCTGACTCCCCCTCCCTGTCATGTTTTGCCTTCCAGTGACCTGTTTTTGCCACCCGAACTCACCTGAATGCAATCCGAACTGTTCGGTCATTTTAACATTCGGAATCTGGTTTGGTCAGTTCGGGTTCGGGTTTGGTCATCCAAACAGGTCGAGTTCGGGCCGAACTACAAACTTCCAAATCGTGTTTGCCCATCCCTAACTGACAGGCGACCAGGGGGTCTGCTCATTCCCAGCCCATGCCATCAGCTGACAGGTAGTTGGCAGAGTCTGCTCACTCCCAGCCCATGTCATCAGCTGACAGGCGGCCAGGGTGTTTGTATCTGCTCACTCCCAACCTCTGCCATTAACTGACAGGGCTTATGACCTCTGTTTCTGGGCTTTATCCTTGCCTACGTCATGGCCTCATCCACAGTTCTGGCCGGCCTTGCCACATGCGGGGGCTGCACAGGATCTAACTGACAGGAGGGCGCACATTAGTACAGATTAGCCTGGCTGGGTCAGCCTTAGCTCACGCCATGTTGCTGACCTTCTCTGGATGACACATTAAGTAGCAGGCAGTCGCCCACCCTGTGGCAGGAGTGAGCAAACATCTGGTAAGCTGAATTGAAAGGCAGGTGACTCGCAGGCTACTGTGAGCTATTGTGGGCTACTCTGTCTCATTTGTTTTCACCCATTATAACTTCCCCCATCTCCATGTAAATAATCAAAGCAAGTATGCTGTCCTTTGGAATTATTTTATGGACTTAACAGGAGTTGTCTTGTGCTAAATGAACAAAATCTATAATTAAACACCGATGCCTAGAATTTCCCAATCAACCATGAACGACTTTGTTATTAAGTAGTGTGTGCTTGGGGAAAAATCACAGAGACTGAAAGAGTAAGCATTTAAAAAAAAAAAAAAAAAAAAAAAGTCAGGTAACTACATGATCATGAAAAATGTATGGCATTTACTAATTACATACTTCATCTCCTGCAGAGTAATTAGTGCCATTTTCTGTAATACAACCTATTTTTTAATTACGCTGATAGGCAGGGTCTCAGGGTTGTTTATTTTCAGCTTTGATTTCCCCCCCCCCCCAAAACATCTTTTCATCTCAGTTCTTGGTAATTTTAGAAGTGAATACACTTTTAACCTCTCCAATCGGAATCATTTCTGGACAGACTTAGTGATCCATATCCAGACATTTTTCTAATCTGGGCAAAAGTCATGTCTTCCGAAGGGGTGGATATGGGAGCTTCTGTTGTAAATACTTCTGTAAAGCATCCCTTAAGTGAGACTCCGAGGTCTCTTTTACACAGGACAAAAACAGGTTCTTATAAGTGCTTGAGTTAATACCAGGAGTTAGAAATGCTGGAGTTTTGTAATGTGTGAACACGCTATTCCCCTTTTATGCAGCGAGATCTTGCAGCCTTGTAAGAACCACTGACCGCATTTACACCTGTGGTGGTGGTGGCAACAGAGCAAAAACGTGGCAGCGGGAAGGAGCCCGATGGCGGAAGTAGAGCCAGTGCAAATAGGGTTCTGCTGCGGCTTCCCTCGGGCATGTCAGGGCAGGATTTTGCACCCTTACTTGCGCGAGGGAAGCTACGGCAGAAGTCCATCTGCACGGGAGCTACTTCTGGAATCAGGCTCCACCCCACTGCCGCATCTTCCCTCATGGGTCTCGCTGCTGCTGCACCACATCAGGTGTGGATATTACATCTTACAAGGTTGCGAGATCTCACTGCATAAAAGGGGAATAGTGCATTCACATGTTACAAAATGCCAGCATTTTATTACACCAGGTGTTATCTTGAGCACTTATAAGAACTTGTTTTTTCATGTGTAAAAGCGGCCTGAGTTTGTCAGCCACCCTGACTATTAGCAGGGTACTCCTCTTTGGATGGGTCAGTAGCCTAATCTCAGCTGACTAATTGTCCCAGTTGGGTGGGTATATGATACTTAATCTGGGACTAAGGAGGAGATCCCTGGGGAGGGATAATGGTGAGGAAGAAAAGACTAATGAAGTGACTTTTCTCAGGAATTCCGCAGCTTGGGAAGATGGGCCCTCTACTGCGGGAGGCAGGGCCTTACTAAAGTTTGGGAGCTGTCTGCTAAAGGAAGTTGCATTTGAAAAAACCATGAAATATTTGATGCAATGTGTAGTTCATCTGTACAGTTCTCTGATGCAGGAAGTCACCAAATTAGATAGTTGGACTGAAAGAGGGGCTTGATAATCTTATGATGGACAGACACAAACCCTGGTAGTTAAATGTACTCAAACAGAGTAACCAGCTTTCATGATTGCAGAGCAGAGATTCAAATGGGACCTGATGCGGAAGATGTGCCATGGATCTGTCCCCTGAGCAGGCCCTTATCTCTGCTCTCTTACCCTAAGCTTGGTCTTTCGGTGCTTGGGAGTAGGAACTGGATCCAGGGGACAGATCCAGAAACTGGAAGGGGGCAAACAAGACGTAGGTTCCATTTGACTCCCAGGCCTAAGGTCCCCCAGCCCTGGACTAGCGGTAGCTGGAAGCAGAGGCAGGAGCAAAGAGACAGAAATAAGAAATACACACACAAGAAAATACATGCAGGGACTGCCCGTTTATTAGGCTCTACATGCTAAACCTCTGAGTGGGGGCTACATGGACTGAATATGGACTCCAGCAGGCTAACATCTCATTTGTTTTCACCCTAAGGAAGCAGGATCTCAGAGCGGAGGCGATGGGAAGCAGCAAGAGGTAGGAGTGGCCGGAGTACATGCAACTGGCTAGCCTGCCTGTCGTCAAGCTCAACTCTCACCATGCATGTGGGCTCCCAGGCACTGGGACTTGTGTTCAGCTACACGTATTAAAGCTATACCAATGCTGCAGAGAACATAAGGGGAATGATTCAATTTGTACAGCTTTTCAAGCTGGCCAAGTGCACTTAGTTTATTTGTTTTCCTTTCCTTTTGAGGTACGAAGCCAAGATTATTGATGGAAGCAGGAAGGATTGTAGACTTAATCTTCAACAGCACAGTATAGAATCTTGAGTCCAATCCTCAAATCACTTATTCTGGAAGGCTGCGCACTCTATTAGGAGGACCTAGCCATTGCTTTAGAGTAAAACATTAGCTACTATCCTGCCTCTCATGTGCACTATATTGACTCGGTGACCCTCTGCAGGCAGAGGGGGTGGCAGGAATGAACAAATAATGAAGTGGTTGATTACATAATTGTGACATTTCCTTGCTTGTTTTGGCCCTTCTCTAGCAGGGACATGACATGAATGTCAGGAAGCAGACTGATCTCCTGGTGGGGCTTTATCTAGTGCATTGCCAGAGCCAGCAGCTACAGCTATTGGATTAAATGCTAGGTTGTCTCTTCCAGAAACTATTCCCAGGGCTTCATGATGTTTGATGCTTAAGCCAATGTTTGTACCCTGTGAGATGGAAGCTACATCCAGCCCAAATTGCATGCTTTATTATGCGTTGCCTCAACCAACCTGTTTGTGCAATACTTGTTGTAGAGGGTTAAAACCAATTAAAATATTCTAGTAGTGGCACACAGTTACCTTGTAAAGTATAACAGCAGCATTTGTACTCTTTCCTGCCCTGGGAATGATAGAATTATATTGAATGAAGCAGATGTAAACTGCAATGTAAATACATGATCTAGTCTAGCTGATGTGTAAATTGTGTCGTATTATGAGATCTCTCTCGCTTATGGCCCTCATCACCTGTTAAATTTCCTGTTAATCCCTAGTAAACTCTACAGGATGTTCCCATCCTTCCTGATTTTTATCTTTAATTTATTCACTGCTAACCAGTGCTTCCAAGACCAAGATGTTTGTCTATGTGACATCTACTCTATAAGCAGGAGTCAGGTGTGAGACCATAGCAACAGCTGTTCATTATTGTTTCAGCGTTGCTCCTACGTTTTCCATTTCTAAAGTGTTTCCCAAGCTTTCCTTACCAAAATTAAAACACTACGAGAGCATGTTCTATTTGTGTTCTCATAAAGTCACACTCAACTATTTAGAAAACCCAGCTTTTACCTACATTCCTTCCTTTCTCCCTTCACCAAAAAGCTTCAGTTGATTGGCTTCTTTCCATTTAGATTTATATTTCAGTGTGCTTTAATCCTCTGACTGGAGACTACAAGAGTTGAATTTTATTTACGCAGGCAAATTATGTAAGGAAAGTTTCCACAGTAACTAAGTGTTTGATTTATTCAAAAATAAGTGTAGCCACCTACCATTCTTGCATGCTTTGTAGGTGTCCTGCTAATCAGAAATGCACAACTCCATTCCTTCCCAAATTAGGTGCTCTCTGTAGTCCCCTCCCCCAAGTCAAATTCTCTGTTGATTATAAATCGGCATAGTTCTATGGACTTGCTACGAGGTTTGCCAAATGTTTCAATGGAACCAGGTTTTAACCCTTCATGCTTAATTAGTAGATCCTGTAGGAGTAAAATTCATCTTAAAACTAGGACTCTGATCCTCCCCCCCAAATTAGCATGCACAGTTTGTTCCAAGAGTTGCAACAGCACAGAGTCGCATGTGTTGGGGGCTACCACAAGGGCTTTCCAATACATGGGGTCCATTCATAAATTTGAAATGGCAACATGAGTGTGAGAAGCTCTAGTGTAAAAGAAGAGTCAAATGCAGTGAACCCCAGCCTATGGAAGGTCAACAGCAATTCAGGAACTTCTCCCTCCCCAAACACACGGATGTAGCATGCAAGTCTGAAATATGGAGATGTCATATTTAATTGAACTTAAAAAAAATAATGATGGCGGTAGTTTCCTTTCATTAAGGGATGAGTCTCTGTCTGTCCAACAAACACGTCTTTTTAGGAGGGGGCCCACACCACTAGCATTTCACGTGGGGCCCCAGTGTCCCTGAATCCAGCATGTCTTTGTTCCCGTAAGTAGACAGTAGCAAAATTAAGCACATGCTGAAGTGTTTGCAGAATCAGGGTTCTCACTAGAATGTATTTATTTATTTATTTTTTGCTTAAGAATGTCTTGCTATATTAAAGGTATTTAAAAATACATTGAAATGATTTTCATTCACTTTTTTATTTATTTTGTGGTTGAATTCTTTGAAATCCCAGCTTGTACTTCATCAGCAACAACAGTCTTAACATGGCATTGTCTTCAAATCCAAAGAGAGAGAGACAGGGTTTAATAGATAAACTCTATGACCATGGACAAGGACAAAGATCCCAGAAGAGAGGAGAGGACTGGTTTTACCATTAAAGGCATGAAAGTATCATTGTATGATACCAGAAGGTATTTTTAAACTGTACCGCTCAGTTTGCTGATAACTTCTCCAACAGATTCAATAGGGAGTTGCCACCTGATCCACAAATCACTTCACTAGCCAGTGGAGGCTTTTGAGGATCAGGCTGCTTGGGGTTAATGTACTACTGCAAATGCAGCTTGGAATAGTCTGCTAACTAACTAAACACAAGCAAAGGAATTTAATCAATAAAATAACACACCTTTGCTCTGGTGGTTCTTTCTAATGACACAAAGGCAACGCTCTGTATGTGTAAGGTTGATTTGCCCTTCCAAAACCAAATCCAGAGTTTCAAATGGTTGATTAGCATACCACAGAGAGAGGCTACTTTTTCATCTTTTTTTTCCCCCCTTACATGAAACTGAAACATCAAAAATTGATCTTAAGATAGGATAGAAGAATCAGCAATACGACATAGAGATCTAGTCTGTGTTTATTTTGAAATAGAAAAGAGAGGAGGTTTTCAGTGCAATTCTGAACCCATTGAAGTTGATGCCCAAACTCCCTTTGACTTAAATGGAGGGAGGACTGTATATTTGTCATTGTCACAGGATTAATAAGCTTTCATAAGAGTGCAATCCTCCATCCATTAAAGCTATTGGGAGCCGCAAGAGCTGAAATGGGTAGTTGATTTTCTACCTTTGGGTAATACCCACATTTGAATACCACTGCTGGGGACTCAACGAGGTACTTGGTTGCAGATCAGATACCCGCGACTACCCCAAAAATTGTTAATTTCCAGTACCGATTTTCCAATTACTAATCGATAAATTGGGATGGAAAACTGAAAAATGGCAACTGGAATTAGATATTCTGGGACCAGAAATTGACATTCTGGGAGATCAGGTACTCATACCGGGTCAAATCTGGGTACTGACTGGTACCCGATATTTCCATGTCAATATGGGTACCAGAAATTTGACAGGTATACCCATTTTGGCTTTAGAGCTGATCCATTGGGTTTAACGGACAGTGAATTGCCCCCAAAATGTAAATACTGGGTCCAACAGAGAGCAGGTAAAACATCGCTGTGTGCACTGGGCCAGCACATGGTTTATTCACCGTCAAATCTTGCTTAAGTCCTTAAAGCTGCGGCAGTGGAAGTGCTGGTGTTTCTGTCCCTTAATAGAATAGAGAAGAGATGGTTAGTTAGCAGGTATTGAGTTTCCATCTCAGTATCTGGGGATCTAGTATACAAATCCAACCCCCAAGTATGAAAAACAGAAGTTGCCAACTTTTAGGGCATCTTATAGGGTTCATTTATTTTATTGGGTGTGAGAGAGAGGGGCTTGGGAGGCTGAAGTACTGGCCAGCACAAAGATATTGTTGTTTGAATTAAGAGCTCTTGGTTGACCAAAGGAGTGAACAGACTGAAGTTTATATTGAATGTTGTGGTTTGCAATTGTTTGAACTGGAGTCTCTGGGTTTTGAGGGATCATCTCTAGGCTCTGGGTGAAGCTTCTATTTCTTTGTTACCCTCTGGGGCAGGGGGATAGCTAGGTGAGAATAGGCCCTGGTGAAGAAGATGGGATGGGCTGCCGCTGGGACATGCCACTCAAATCTGCTTACATACTTGACGTGTGTGCCCCCATCCCTGGCACATGGGGCTTGAAGAAGCTGCACCTCTTATAGCTACACCCCTGCCCCGGGGCATTGCTAGCATTTTTTTTCTGGGGTGGTGGTGGGCAGGGCCATGTCAGGAGGGGAGTGAGGCGAAGGGGATTTCCCAGCCCTTTCTGATGTGGCCCTGCCCCTTATGATGTGTCGTGATGTTAATACTCCACATCAGAAAGTGGTGGGAGAATCCCTTAAGGTATGGCTCTTCCCTTTTGGGGGCCTAACTTCTGGGCCTAAATAAACAGGACTTGTTCACATGAGCAGAGGATGAGGCAATAAACCCTTATAATTGCTAAAACTACGACCGGGATCCCACCAGGCCTCCGAACTAACATGAGGTGGGCTGGGAGGGTGGGGAGACACACGGACGTGCATCTACCCAGCCCTGCCCCTGCGCTGCACCCAGCGGCCTGCGTCCCTCCCTGACAGGTGGCCATGGCACCTGGAACTGGCAGAGACTCTGGACTGAGTCCGGTAAAGTGGGCTTTCCAATATGAAAGCCCATTCTACTCCCGGTTGGGTGGTTGGATCCTGGCCGTGGTGGAGACTAGTGAGGGCTGTGACTCTTCCCTCGCAGCCAACACTAGGTGCCGCCACTGCCAGGATCTGTCCTGTACCAACATCTGGCACGGGAAAACTAAGGTGATGGTGGCTTCTGTGACAAAGTGTGGCAACACGGACCACCGTCACTGTTGAAAACATCCATTGTAGTTTTTCACCAGTGTAACTGCAGGAAAATAATAAAACTGGAGGAACACTGGCACGAGATCATGTGCCCAGGATAAATTTAAAAGTGACAAGTGAAACCATTGGTCAATAATCACTCTGAGAATAGGCTTGGATTAAAATGTTTACAAACCAAAGGGGAAGTTGTTCATTCTACCAAGTATCCTGGCAAGAGTCTCCTCTATCAGAATGATTCATTATAATTATTTTGTCATTAAGGTAAATTTCGCCTTTATTCTTATTTTGCTAATTTTTTTTGACAACATTTACATGCTTTCCCTTTATAATTTTAAATTTTGAACAAGGTTTATTAGCTAATTTATTTAAAGATTTGCTATCCTACCCCCTCCTGCCAAGGCAGCTTGGGGCAGCATACAATATAAAAACACAAAATAAAACCTACAACATAAGACTTCAAAAATTCAATAAAAGTAGGCAACCCCTCCCACAACCCAACACCACCCCTCCCCCCTGCCCGTTTCTCTCACCAAACACCTGGTGGAACAACCAGGTTTTACACTGATGTCTGAAGGAGGGAAGGTCCTGGGCCAAACAAGCCTCCGCCAGGAGGGAGTTCCACTACCGAGGTACAACGACTGAGAAAGCCCTCTCCACTGTGACCCACTGCCAAACACGGGGAACCTCCAAAAGGGCACCCCCAGCCAACCGCAGCGGCTGTTCCAGAACCTGGAGAGTGAGGCAGTCCTGCAGGTAGGTGGGGCCCAGACCATGTAGGTCTTTATAGGTCAGCACCAACACCTTGAATTGGGCCCAGAAGGCGACAGGCAGCCAGTGCAGAGAATGGAGAACCGGTGTTATGTGCTCTCAGGGGCCCGTACCTATAAGGAGATGGGCCACCACATTCTGCACCAGTGCAGTCTCCAGACCATCACCTTGGGTAGCCCCACATAGAGCATGTTTCAGTAATCAAGCCACGAGGTTTAAAGTCTCATTTCTTTTAATGTGCTGGGTTTAGAGAAATATGTCCTAGCTTATCTTTTTTTTTCTCAAGTTGTTTGGTTTGCTAAATAATCTGCTGACTTGGAGCATGACATAACAGCAGCATCAGTTTTCCTAGTTCTGGAGCAACTGGGGAACTGAGGAGTATATCTATAATTGCTTGATGAAGAGTGGCTTAACCTCTTCAAGAATAAAGGCAGTAACCTTCCTCCAGTCAACTATTATCCTCACTTACTTGGACTGAAGTTTGTTCTAGCTTGGGCACAGAAAGAAACTACGCTACCTGGAGAGAAAGTGACCAACAAACCATCTTATTGGATGTTTTCAGATGAGAAAGTCAATGGCGGGGGGCATGGTCACCGAGTGGCTCTGCCACGGAGCACCCACACATGTGGTGTGTGTGTGGAGCAATTAAAACAGGCCACTCCCAGCATGGCTACCACAGCCACAGAGGCAGCTGCTGCACATTTGGCCTGCCTCACACTGTGCACTCTGAATTTCCTGGCAGTGCTCCAGGAGTGGCTGAGAGTGGGTTCTCTGTGGCTCACAGGAGTGCACATCCACCTTCTCCACCTTCAGATGGGTGGTCAGATCCATGGTTCATGGATGACCATGTGGGATAGCATCTCATATGAAAACACCCATTGTCTTTCCCTAGGAGTCTCCCATATTTGCTGAACAGATGGTGTGATAGACTAGAACCCTGCATGCAAGTATCTCCAGTGATCAGTAGCTTGAATGAAGAAAGGTAAAAACAGAACCATTTAAGTTCCATTTTTATATAGCACCCTCTCGTGTAAGAGGCTTTATCTTCCACCATGAGATTCAGTTGACTTTGGGTGATTTCAGACGTTACAAGATCACAGTGAACCACGGTGAATACCCACCTGTGGTCACTGTGTCTTGAACGTCTGTTTGGCGGCCGCCAGATGTTCACCACGGTCAATACCCGCATGGGGTCAATTTGAACCACGCTTCCCGGGCTAGCCGGGGGAATGTCCCGGGAAGCGTGGTCAAAAAGATCCCCAGTGGGGACCAAAAAAACCCAACGTATGGCCGGGCGCCACGGCCCAGGATCACCGGCGGGATCCCGGGCCGTGGCGAATTCGGCCGGACGCTGTGGTTGCATTGGCCCTGCCGCCCGCCCATCTCCCCAGAGGGTGGGTGGCAGGGAGTGTGGAGGGGGCGGGGCCGTGCGGCCGCACATTGCGCCACACGGCCCCGCCCCCTCCCAGATTCCCCGCCGGGATCCCCCGGCACGTTTGATATGGCGTGACGGGGTGACCCCGGCGGGGGATGGATTCGGCGTTTTCGGTATGGGGCCAAGCGGCCCCGTAACGTTTGAAAACACCCTTTACTGCAGTAAAGTCAACTGAATCTCATGGTGGAAGATAAAATTTTCATATGCTGTCTTGTGCTTTTTCTGCCTAGGTCAGAGTCATAGAATTCTGTATTATTGGGTACTTTAACAACCCCAAAATCTGCTGGGTACCAAAAATAATAATACAGATTATTTTTTTTGTCATTCTAGAATCCAACCAGATGAAATTTTAACCTGAATCCTTTTCTCATTGGTAGGAAAGCTCTAAGTCAGGTTCTCTTATTTGCTTACAGTTCGCCCCTTAATGACTTGCATCATTGTGCAGTTGTATCAAATTCTTTGGGATAATGAGGCCTGATATTGTAGGAAGGTTGTAGATGCTCATGTGTACATGTAAGTCCTTAGTAAAATCCCTTTCATTTGGTAACATGTAAGCAAAATTAGACTTCCATTTGGACATCTCATACTTGCAATGTTACTGAAAATCAAGATCTTAAAGCTCATCACTTCTGGTTTCACACAGTACTCAGTCTCATGTTTCAGGCACACTCCATAGAGATTTTATCCACAGATTTATCTCTGATGTAGATTAACATCTGGGTCTGCCATAATTGAATGGAAATGAAAAAAAACCCTGATATACACGATAAACTAAAAATCTCTGTGTTATTTCTGACCAAAAAACACTTTTTCACCTTCATTTGCTCAAGGAGTAAATGTAACAACATTTTGGACATTTTTTGTGATTTTCCATTATTTCCCTCCATTTCAGTAATTTCTGATGATTTACGGTATTATTGGTATATTTGGCAATTTACAATACTATTGGTAATACTGGAAATTACCGGAAGCTGCCAGAAATTACTGTAAATTACAGAAATGGCGGAAAATCACAGGCAATGTAAAAAATGTCAGCAGATTTCCTCCTTGCTCCTGAAAGGTTAGTCTTTCCTGATGGAATGAGAACACTTGCTGTCGCTTCAGCAGTGGTGGCTCCCCCTGCAGGATGTTTGGGGCAGTGCCCCCCAAAGCACCGCGGGGGCCACCGCCATGGCAAAACTTAAAAAAAAAACGCGCCACCGCTTATGACAGCTACAGCAGCCTCTGAGCTGCTGCAGAGCTGCTGTAGCTGTCACTGAACTTCTTCTCCCTTCGGGGACCCACCCACTCCGCTGGGAGAGGGAGTGGGTCCCCGAAGGGACAAAAAGGCTCAGCTGCTAAGCCGCCCAAAGTTTTCCTATGGAAAACACGATTTGGGTGGCTGAACTCCTCCATTCACAGCACACATGGGACGTGCTGTGGAGGGAGGGGCAAAGCCTTTTCAATGGGCGCAATGGAAGATCTCACCAGGGCGGTTGCATTGACAGTCCTGGAGAGATAGCTTGACTCGGGGAACTGAGGAAGGGAGGAAGCATGTATGCGTGCTTCCTTCCTGCCTCAGTCAGTCCCCCGAGAGTCTGTGCGCCCACACGCTAGTTCCTGCTCCCGCTGCCTCCTGAAGGAGCAGCCAGAAGGTGAGAAGAGCAGCCTGCAGGTAAGCACTGACTGATCCCTCCCCCCTGCATCTACCCCCCTAGGCGCTGAGCCTGTTTCCCCCCCCAACCCGCACCTACCCCATGGCTGTTCCCCC
>QEPC01005822.1:8164421-8174661 GCA_003113815.1 Sphenodon punctatus | reverse complement strand
CCCACCCCTAGGCTGTTTTGATCTTAGGAAGTTAGGTGTGTTCACAATGCTGGAAATTTTGTGCTTTTGGGTTTATACATTATTTATTTTAAGCTTGATGTGTATGTAGACTGTGTTTTCTTCCATCCGATGTTAACCCTGGGAACTCGTTGCTGCTGTGTTTTGCCAGTGTTTTCTGTGTTTCCCTGTGTTTGGGGTTTACCGTTGCCTGACTCTGCCTACTGTTGCTCTGGCTCCACTCACTGGCTTGCCGGCCTTACTGCCCCTCCAAACTCAAAACCCACCAGCCTCCCCTGCACTTCAGGCCTGTGTCTAACCTGTAAAGAGCTCAGGACAAATAAATTTGGATGCTGTCTTCCTCTGCTTCTTTTTCACCTTTTGCACAGTTTGAAGAGCCTGTTTTCCTGCACTATGGAAGCATAACTGAGCTGGAGCCAGAGCACCCAGAAGTCTATCTTCCATCCAGGTTCAGTGAACTCAATTATCATTAATTCAGGTCCTGAAAATAAATAACATCATTACACATTGTGACTTGCTTCTTTCAGAGTCATTTCCTTAATAGTATGCTCATAAAGGACATTTATATCAGTCAATCAAGCAAGAGCATGCAGTGTTTTGTTGAGGTATCATCAGGGTAATAGCTTTTCAGACATATAAAGGGCTGGATTGTAATTGACATGGGTGTAAATGCATGACGGTACACTGAGCCTCAGACTCGTTACTTCTATGTGTGCCTGAACAAATGCTTGGAGAACATACATAGTCTTAAGTGGGGCAGGGGGAAACAGAGCCAGTAAGGAGTAAGCTGGGCTGCTAAGGACCAGTAATTTGTCCTGCTGTGAAGCGAGGAATTATCCTTCCATAAAGCAAGCTCTTCTGGTGCTATTCCATAGTCCCTCAAAAATGATCTATGCTACAGTTGTTTAAGTTTGATGCAAGTTGAGTGCCCTCTCACTCTAACTGCCTGCCCTCCCACTTGAGGACTTTCAGGTGCTCCACACACCAGGGAGATCTGAGCTTCTGCAGCGGAAAAAGCAGATGCCTGGGTGCCACAGTCGATGGCCTACATCCACATGCTGTACCACAAATTGACCAGGCCATCAACAGAGATGTTGTCAAGGTCAGCAGGCAAATCCCACAGAGAGTTCTGGATTCTTATTGGTTCCATTACTCTTTGGGGTGGACTAACCCAATTGGTCTACCACCCTGACAGGTGCAATGGATGACAGGGATCTCAGTTTTTGGAGGATAGTAGTCAACCATGACAATGGTGCTGTAACAACACCTCCATAACTGGAATCCCCATTTCCAGGCTGATGTACAAAATTATATCCATCTGGGGCCAGTATCATGTGTCAGGCTAGATATTATCTGGGATAGGCCCATAGTTGTCATGGAGACTATGAAATCCCTGCTCTGCCCCTGAAAGGCTCTCCAAGCATGTATGTTGTAACTACCCAAGACTATAAATCTTGGACCAACTCACTCAGGGCATCTGCTGTGCAGAAGGGTGTTTGATAAACCAACAATCTTCAATCTATTCTGGAGCTCATTATTGAAGACACACTATGTAGGGCAAGGCAGACACCACACAATTTCTATAGACCAGGTGGTCTTTACAGACCACTGCCATTCCACTCCCCTCCCCATGCCTTCCACTCCCAATACTAGGCTGATGCTGCACCGAGTACCCAACTGGTACCATCTGGGCCAGCACAGGACCAGATGCTTCATCTAGCCAGGTTTTGGTAATACATATGAGGTCAGTGACCCCATCTTGAATAAGATCAAAGATGGTAGCTGTTTTATTTGCTATTGACATCCTATTTAGCAGCACCAGTGACAGATTAGATGCTCCACTGGCCTCAGCCCCCAAATATCCTGAGAAGAGTGGTTGAGGGGAGGGGGGGAGGAGACACAGGGAAACAGATACTGTCTAGTCTACCCCCTGTACTCATGATAAAATTTCCTCCTTGCTCCCGCCATGCTTCCCCATAGACTACACAACCCCAATTGGTTTAATAGCCACTGCATCCAGTCTCTTCAGGAAAGCCCTCCTTTCTGGTTCCTGAAAAAACTGGAGGGCATGCCCCAAGGCTGACATCTCCTGAGGGCAATTGGCCAGGGAGGTAGGTGGGGGGAAAAACACGTTCTTACCCCTCGCTCCTGCAGCTCTTCCCAAGGGATACTCCCCCCCCCCCTGCTCATACCCTTTTCTCACTGGGAGATGTGGCATCCTTCCCTTACCCTCATTCACCAGGGGCGGGGGGCATCATGGCATTCCATTCCCCTGCATCCATCCCCACACCCCCTTCACCAGGAGGTCATGGTATTCCCCCTGCAAACCACACCTCCCACATTCACTCCTCCTCTATATCCCCTATCCCATATCCTTCATATAAAGCATTACAAACAACGTAGCCTGGAACCTGACCTTTCCCAACTTATGGCCAGCGACTGCCAACCTCCAACTGCAGTTATAGGCCCTCTCACTCCATGATCTATGCCAGTGTAGACAGGCTACCATGTGTTTAAACCGAAGTTAGCTAGCATTTTGAAAAGTAGAGGATTTAGCTTGAGTAGTTAAACCTGTTTAAACACCTAGTAGGAGATGTAAACTTAGCACAAACACATGAGCTAATATACTGGCTGGGTACAGGACTGGAGGGGAGGGGGAGAGAGAACACCACTGGGTCACAGCAGCGGAGGTGTGTGTGTCTCGTCTACTCTGAGACTGAGGGGCTCTCTGTCTGCTGTGCCTGAGGGAGGTGTTGCTGGGGGGCAGCATCCAGCATGAGCTGCAAGCTGCATCCCTCAGAGAGGGAGGGACCATGCCAAGGGCTGAGGAGTGAGTGATCCATTCCGAGCACATGGGGGGGAGCACACGGACCCCGCCAGCTGCCTGCCCCCCTCACCAGATGGCAGCCAGCAGCCCAGGTAGGAAAGTGCTGGACAGATAGTCAGATACCCCAATAACTGTACATCTCGGAGGAGGAGGGGCTGTGGCAAGTGGGGTGGGTGGGGTGTCATGCTTGTGTGAATGGGGGAGCAGGAGTTCAGCATGTGAGTGGGGCAGAGAGAGGGAGGCAGCAGAAGGTGTGTGTGGAGTGGATGGATGGGAAGAAGCCAGGTATTCGGTCGGATATTGGCGGAGAAGAAGGGGTGAATGAAGCTGGGGTCGGAAAGGCAGCAGAGGGTAGGGGATCAGGGTAACAGGAGGGAATTTGAATTTGACTGTTTTATACAATTATATAACACTAGTTTTGTTTAATAAATAATGTTTAATTTAAGTACGGTTGTGTTAACTGTTTTATACAATAAGGACATTGAGGGACAGGAGAGTCTATGGTGATGGGCTGGGCCGGGGGGGGCCCACAGTCCATTTCTTGTCCCTGGGCCCATTCCGACCTAGCTACGCCCCTGATACTGGCTAGTATGTGTTAAAAGTACATTTTAACCATATTTTTGCTTTGTGGATATACCCTGGGAGGGCCTGACTTTCACACTTGTAAATTAGGAGTAAGTCTTGGAATCAATGGTTTTGCTGGTGAAAAGCTGAATTAAAGAGTAGAGGAACTGGGCCCACACTGCCTAAGTAAACCTGACATTTTGTTCCAGCTTTCAAACTGTGAAAGTACAGAATGTATTATTTCTCAGCAGAATGATAACTTCCTCTCTTTGTTTTTATGCTGAATTTCTTTGACCAAGTTGTTCCAAATGTAAAAGCAGGAGCCAGTAAACTGCATGTGTTGTGGCTCATTGTGTAGATTATAACTTATTAAGCTTTTATAATCACAAGGATTAAGTTTGAATTCACTTGTTCAGCCATGTGCATCATAGCTTTGGGGCTACTATGGGTCAAACTCTGCCAGACTGTCAGCTGTAATTATCTCTCTTATTTATTAGCAAAAGACTATATGAAAGTCAACTATTTCAGAGGCCTCCCTTAAGCTCTCTTTAAGTTTTAAGTGCAGTATTAGAAAAATGCCCGCATGACTTACATTTCCCCTGAAGATAGTGTTAACATTTTGATGGAAACTTTCATAATTCTAATTTCTCCTAAACATGTCTAGACATAACAATTGCACTGAAGCAGCTATGCTAGAGTGTAAAGGCCTATAACAATAGGCATGCTGTAAATTGAGTATTTATTTCTCTCTGAGGATGCTGATTTAAATTTCGTGAACATGATAGTTACTGGAGTTTAGCACTGTTGACTTCTATAGTGTACAAAGTAGAATGAAAATGGTACGCTTTCCCAGTACTGAGTATGCTGTATCAAGAATCAAACTGAAGAAATAATCCTTCTATTATAGGGCCCATACCCATGAGCTGCATACCATACTTTTCATACCGCAGAGAACCACAAGACACTTTACACTGATTGTGACTTTCACCAATCCGGGCATGGCTTCCATATCCCTCCCCCTTCATATCGAAGTTCAACTTCTAGGCATTCTGGTAAGTTCACATTATTTACAATCCCTGAACCTCCCCCCCTACCCCCCAATACAATAATACACAAAACTCCTTATGAAACGCATCAAATTTCAACATGTTTAACATCTTAACTGAATGCGACCTGTGACCTGAGTCTCCATAAAGTTCATGGGTCTAAGAAAAGGAAGAAGTGAGAACAGCAGAATAAGAACAATAGAATTTAAGAGCTGATTTCAGAGAAATTAGAGGGCTGATAATTTTTCCACATGGGTGGAAAAAATAAAGGAAGGCTGGGAGTTTCTAAAAGGGATAATTTTGGAAGTACAATTTCAGAGTATTCTGATGCAAAAGAAAGATAGTAGAATCACAAGAGTCTAATGCGTTGCACAAGGATCTTTACTATGATCTGAAAATCAAAACTAAAACACACAGGAAATAGAAGAAAGTCCATGTCACTACTATGTATTATAAAGGAATAGCATAGACATTTAGGAACAAAATCAGAGAAGCAAAGGGTTAGGAATGAGCGATAAGAATAAGTAGCACAAGAGGTTAGAAAAAACTAAGGATTCCACAGGTACATTAGAAGAGGAAGACAAAGAAGACTAGGTCTGCCAAGAAAAAGAGGAGGAGGGCTCTTAATATATGAAAGCTGAATTACTCAGTGCCTACTTTACTTTACTTCAGTATTATAGCAAAGAGGTAGATTACTTGTAACCACACAATTAATAACTGTAATAAAAACAAGAAGGAAGGAATGTAGGTTTGACTAGGAAAAGAGATGGTCCAAACTTCTAGTTAATAACCTGAGAAAATTTAAGTAAGAAGTGCCTAGGAAGTATCCTAGGCGCTTCTTACTTAAATTTTCTCAGGTTATTAACTAGAAGTTTGGACCATCTCTTTTCCTAGTCAAACCTACATTCCTTCCTTCTTGTTTTTATTACAGTTATTAATTGTGTGGTTACAAGTAATCTACCTCTTTGCTATAATACTGAAGTAAAGTAAAGTAGGCACTGAGTAATTCAGCTTTCATATATTAAGAGCCCTCCTCCTCTTTTTCTTGGCAGACCTAGTCTTCTTTGTCTTCCTCTTCTAATGTACCTGTGGAATCCTTAGTTTTTTCTAACCTCTTGTGCTACTTATTCTTATCGCTCATTCCTAACCCTTTGCTTCTCTGATTTTGTTCCTAAATGTCTATGCTATTCCTTTATAATACATAGTAGTGACATGGACTTTCTTCTATTTCCTGTGTGTTTTAGTTTTGATTTTCAGATCATAGTAAAGATCCTTGTGCAACGCATTAGACTGCTAGGGTGCTAAAAGATCTAGTTAAAGAAATCTGAGAGCCATTAGCAATTTCTTTGAGAACTCTTGAAAGACAGGAGAGGTCCCAAAAGATTAGAGAAGAGTAAACCTAGCGAACATCATTGAAATGGTGGTGGCAAAGGGACACTGAAGAATTAGAGACAAGTTAGTCTGACTTCAATATCCAGGAACAAATGATGTCAAATCAAAATTATTTCCTTTCCTGACAGAATAATTGGTTTAATGGACTAGAGGAATACAGCAGATGTAATATATTTCAAATTTAGTAAGGCTTTTGACACCGTTCCAAATATGGCATTATTCCTTGTAAGTAAGCTAGTGACATGTAGGCTAGAATCATAGTACCGTAGAGTTGGAAGGAACATCAAGGGTCATCTAGTCTATCCTGAGGCAGGATATCCTATAAATAAAGCAGCTCTGGCAGATGTCTGTTTCATCTTTAAATTGAAAACCTTCAGGGAGGGAGATTCCACAACCTTCCTAGGGTACTATTTAGTGCTGAAATTCAGTATTAGAAATTACTCCATTTTTACCGAGTATCTCAGTATTCAACTGTGTTTTACAAAATACCGAAGAATCTGTCCAGTACTTGGGAAAATCCTCAAATGAGTAAGATTGTTATGTCTGGACATATTCCTGCCCCTATATAAGGGAACTTGGTACTCCAAAAATACTCAGGACTAACTTTTATTTTACAGAGTATTTTACCTAATACCGAAGCTGAGCACTTGGAGCCGGTCCTTGGAAACTCAGAAATACTCATGAATAAAATTTTTACTATTTGGTGCAGCCCTAATATTATTACAAGGTGTGTTCATAGCTGGATAAATAATTACAAGCAAAGAGAAATAATTAATGAGTACATATCAAACTGTGGGGCGGTCTCAAGTGGAGTACCACAGGGTTCTGTCTTGTGCCCAGAGTATACTTTTCAGATCTGCCAATGATACAAAATTGGGAAGGATTTCAAATACTTGGGAGGACAGATTTAGAATTCAAAATGATCTTGATAAATTAGGAAACTGGGATGAGGAAAATAAAATAAAATTCAACAAAAACACATGTAAAATACTAGTCATATAGGGAAGGGGTGTGGGAAACCTGTATGTATACATGCAAAATGGAAGACAACTGACTGGTACTAGGCACTGGGTACAAATCAGCTGGAGTATTCTGTCTGGTTTTGGTGACCACCTTTTAAGAAGGATGTGGGCAAACAGAAAAAGATTCAGAGGAAAGAAAGCTGATAAAGGCTTTGGAATAAAAGTCATATGAGGAATGGCAGAAGGAGCTGGGTATGTTGAGCTAAAGAAAAGAAGACTAAAGAGAACATGATAGTAATGGTTAAATAAATAGACAGCTGTCATAAAGAAGATGGAGAACAACTGTTCTCCATTGCCACCAAAGGAAGGATTAGAGGAAACAGGTTTAAGTAGCAAAGCAGCCAATTTAAGTTAAATATTAGAAAGAACTTCCTAGCTGTTTGAACAGCAATGGAACAAGTTGCTGTGGTGTTCCCCCAAGATTCTCCCAGGAATTAGCTCCACCATGGGGGCAGGGATCTCCATAGGAAAGCTTAAGTTTCCTCACCAAAAAAAGTCACAATAGACAATTATTATGACTAAATTCTACAACTTATTGCCCTGCCAAACTGGCTTACATGCTACTATAAAAGCACTATGGAAGCACGCAAAAAAGGTTATTGATTACAAATATATATATTCTTGGAGAATATGGGTGACAACAGACATGACGCTAACCACCCTTTAGCCACCCTTGGTTGTTATTTATGCTTGTTGCAGGACTGCATAGGGCACCAATACAGCCCTGCAACATGCATAAATAACCACCAAGGATGGTTAAAGGGTGGTTAGCGTCATGTCTGTTTTTACCCATTCTCTCACCCCACAGATATCACAGGTCCCAAAAAAGTTGTCGAGGGTCTGTGGGGTCCTGCTGAGGAAGATAAGATGTTAACTTGCTGCTATGCTGGAGACTTGATAAAAATTAAAGTAAAAATAGTAAAAATAAAAGATATAAAAAAGATAAATATAAAACAAAATTATTCAGAGGTTGAAGAATGGCCTCTCAATAGTCAAGGAGCATGGAAGCTCCAAAAAGGGGGGGGGGGGGAAAGACAGAGAAGTACTTGGGGGAACTCTGTCTACCCGACAGAGTTAAAATTATATAAAAAAACAGGTTTATCTAAGACCAATACAGTGCTTCCCTAAAAGAAAAGAAAAGTCTGCACCTGGTGACAAAACCTTAAAGACAAATAAGAATTGACCTTGAAAAATGGGAAAAGATTTCTTTTTAAAAATTAACTTTAAGGCAAAAAGAGAAAAAGCTTGAAAAGAGTGAAAAATGAGGAAAATTAAATTAAAAAATGAAAATAAAAATGGCTTGAAAAGTGAAAAATGAAGTTAAAAATTAAAATAAAATGTAAAAATCAAAATAAAATTAAAGATGAGAAAAGAGAGAAAAGTAGTCTTAAAAATAACTTTAAAAATAAAAAATGGCCTTAAAAATGAAAAATAAAAGACTTAAGAAAAAGTAGTAAAAGAAAAGATTGGAAAATAACAGAAAAAGAGTTGGGACAGAAAAAAACCCTAAGTTCCCCAGGTGACTTGGTCCAGCAGCATGTTGGTTAGCAAGTGTCTCTCCTTTTTTTTTTTTTTAATATCAACAATATCCTGCCAGTCTTATAGGTTTTCTGAGAGTATTTCAATATGACTTCCAGATGTTCCTCCAATCAGTGGCCAGCAAGATCAGGGGTGACCTCCAATCAGCATGAAGTTTGCCTCTTGCCAAGTGATGACGCAAAAGAAAAATGTTTTTGGTTTCCATGGGTGTTTTCAGACGTTACGGGGCCGCTTGGCCCCGTACCGAAAACAACCCTTTCATTCCCCGCCGGGGTCACCCCATCACGCCATATCAGACGTGCCGGGGGGATGCCGGCGGGGAATCTGGGAGGGGGTGGGGCCGCGTGGCGCAACGTGCGGCCGCACGGCCCCGCTCCCTCCACGCACCCTGCCGCCCGCCCTCCAGGGAGACGGGCGGGCGGCGGGGCCACTGCGGCCGCTGCATCGGGCCAGATGTGCCGTGGCCCGGGATCCTGCCGGGGATCCCGGGCCGTGGCAACCGGCCAGATGTTACTTTTTTTTGGTCCCCGCTGGGGATCTTTTTGACCACGCTTCCAGGGACATTCCCCCGGCTAGCCCGGGAAGCATGGTTCAAATTGACCCCATGCGGGTATTGACTGTGGCGAACATCTGGCGGCCGCCAAACAGACGTGCGAGCCACAGTGATCACAGGTGGGTATTCACCGTGGTTCACTGTCATCTCGTAACGTCTGAAAATACCCCATGTCTCCACAGCTGTATTTTCCTCATGGTTGTTTTGACTTCACCCTTCCTTCCTTTTATGAACCAAGACCATGGATGAAAACAGATGTGACACTAACCACCCTTTAACCACCCTTGGTGGTCATTTATGCATATTTCAGCGCTGCATAGGGCACCAATACAGCCCTGCAACATGCATAAATAACCACCAAGGGTGGTTAAAGGGTGGTTAGCGTCGTGTCTGTTTTCACCCCATGGTATACTTTTACTGGTCCTGATCTTTGTCCCACTTCAATAGAGTCTATTAGTTCAATAGAACTCTATGAAACACAGTGGAGTATATTAGCTTCACTGAAGTGTTTTTTATTAAATTCTATTAATTCTACATAATTTCATACAGGGATTCTTGTCAGGAAGTTGTTGAAGAACAGATGCTATATCTACCTTGGTTCTACCCATTTTAGAAAGAGAATCTTATAAATCAGTATTGCTCTAGAAATTTGAGTTTCTCATTAAGACACAATTCAAGGGAACAATTACTTATTAATCTGAATGGTGTATTTTAGGTATTATTTGAAGCCAAACTTTATGTTGAAATAAACTTTAGTTCACTAATTAAATACATTATTTTTAATGTCTTTAGTCTCTAATTTCTCCCCTAGATTTCCTAATCTTTACAGAAGAAGCAGCCTTAACAGCCTTAAAACTCCTTATTTAGTTTAAAAATTAAACCTATTTCAGTATTTGAGATTAGGGATGGGCGAACACAGTTCGGAGTTCGGCCCGAACTCGGCCTGTTCAGATGACCGAACATGAACCCGAACATGAACACACCGAACAGAACAGAACACTGAAATGGCCGAACATTTCGGTCAGTTTGGATCGCGTTCAGGTGAGTTCGGGTGGCAAAAAAAGGTTCACTGTAAGGTGACAGGGAGGGGTAGTACTAGTCACTGAGGAGCAGACTTCCAGGCACCAAGGGTGGAGAGGCTTGCAAGAAATGAAACTATCTGCCTCCCCCCTTCCCAACACCTTCTGAGCTAGTCACTGTTCCTGAACAGCAGGTGTTGAGTAGGATTATTAGATTGCTTTAAGTTTCATTTCAGTTTTGTACTGAAATGAAACTTAAA
>QEPC01005822.1:8150252-8164388 GCA_003113815.1 Sphenodon punctatus | reverse complement strand
GGGGGGGGGGGGAAAGACAGAGAAGTACTTGGGGGAACTCTGTCTACCCGACAGAGTTAAAATTATATAAAAAAACAGGTTTATCTAAGACCAATACAGTGCTTCCCTAAAAGAAAAGAAAAGTCTGCACCTGGTGACAAAACCTTAAAGACAAATAAGAATTGACCTTGAAAAATGGGAAAAGATTTCTTTTTAAAAATTAACTTTAAGGCAAAAAGAGAAAAAGCTTGAAAAGAGTGAAAAATGAGGAAAATTAAATTAAAAAATGAAAATAAAAATGGCTTGAAAAGTGAAAAATGAAGTTAAAAATTAAAATAAAATGTAAAAATCAAAATAAAATTAAAGATGAGAAAAGAGAGAAAAGTAGTCTTAAAAATAACTTTAAAAATAAAAAATGGCCTTAAAAATGAAAAATAAAAGACTTAAGAAAAAGTAGTAAAAGAAAAGATTGGAAAATAACAGAAAAAGAGTTGGGACAGAAAAAAACCCTAAGTTCCCCAGGTGACTTGGTCCAGCAGCATGTTGGTTAGCAAGTGTCTCTCCTTTTTTTTTTTTTTAATATCAACAATATCCTGCCAGTCTTATAGGTTTTCTGAGAGTATTTCAATATGACTTCCAGATGTTCCTCCAATCAGTGGCCAGCAAGATCAGGGGTGACCTCCAATCAGCATGAAGTTTGCCTCTTGCCAAGTGATGACGCAAAAGAAAAATGTTTTTGGTTTCCATGGGTGTTTTCAGACGTTACGGGGCCGCTTGGCCCCGTACCGAAAACAACCCTTTCATTCCCCGCCGGGGTCACCCCATCACGCCATATCAGACGTGCCGGGGGGATGCCGGCGGGGAATCTGGGAGGGGGTGGGGCCGCGTGGCGCAACGTGCGGCCGCACGGCCCCGCTCCCTCCACGCACCCTGCCGCCCGCCCTCCAGGGAGACGGGCGGGCGGCGGGGCCACTGCGGCCGCTGCATCGGGCCAGATGTGCCGTGGCCCGGGATCCTGCCGGGGATCCCGGGCCGTGGCAACCGGCCAGATGTTACTTTTTTTTGGTCCCCGCTGGGGATCTTTTTGACCACGCTTCCAGGGACATTCCCCCGGCTAGCCCGGGAAGCATGGTTCAAATTGACCCCATGCGGGTATTGACTGTGGCGAACATCTGGCGGCCGCCAAACAGACGTGCGAGCCACAGTGATCACAGGTGGGTATTCACCGTGGTTCACTGTCATCTCGTAACGTCTGAAAATACCCCATGTCTCCACAGCTGTATTTTCCTCATGGTTGTTTTGACTTCACCCTTCCTTCCTTTTATGAACCAAGACCATGGATGAAAACAGATGTGACACTAACCACCCTTTAACCACCCTTGGTGGTCATTTATGCATATTTCAGCGCTGCATAGGGCACCAATACAGCCCTGCAACATGCATAAATAACCACCAAGGGTGGTTAAAGGGTGGTTAGCGTCGTGTCTGTTTTCACCCCATGGTATACTTTTACTGGTCCTGATCTTTGTCCCACTTCAATAGAGTCTATTAGTTCAATAGAACTCTATGAAACACAGTGGAGTATATTAGCTTCACTGAAGTGTTTTTTATTAAATTCTATTAATTCTACATAATTTCATACAGGGATTCTTGTCAGGAAGTTGTTGAAGAACAGATGCTATATCTACCTTGGTTCTACCCATTTTAGAAAGAGAATCTTATAAATCAGTATTGCTCTAGAAATTTGAGTTTCTCATTAAGACACAATTCAAGGGAACAATTACTTATTAATCTGAATGGTGTATTTTAGGTATTATTTGAAGCCAAACTTTATGTTGAAATAAACTTTAGTTCACTAATTAAATACATTATTTTTAATGTCTTTAGTCTCTAATTTCTCCCCTAGATTTCCTAATCTTTACAGAAGAAGCAGCCTTAACAGCCTTAAAACTCCTTATTTAGTTTAAAAATTAAACCTATTTCAGTATTTGAGATTAGGGATGGGCGAACACAGTTCGGAGTTCGGCCCGAACTCGGCCTGTTCAGATGACCGAACATGAACCCGAACATGAACACACCGAACAGAACAGAACACTGAAATGGCCGAACATTTCGGTCAGTTTGGATCGCGTTCAGGTGAGTTCGGGTGGCAAAAAAAGGTTCACTGTAAGGTGACAGGGAGGGGTAGTACTAGTCACTGAGGAGCAGACTTCCAGGCACCAAGGGTGGAGAGGCTTGCAAGAAATGAAACTATCTGCCTCCCCCCTTCCCAACACCTTCTGAGCTAGTCACTGTTCCTGAACAGCCGGCGTTGAGTAGGATTATTAGATTGCTTTAAGTTTCATTTCAGTTTTGTACTGAAATGAAACTTAAACCTTAAACTGAAACCTTGTGTTTGTGATTCCCCCCCATCCCATATAGAGATAGAGAGATAGGTTAGGGATAGTAGTTGTAGGAGCTAGCTTAGTGATAGAGATAGCGTTAGTGATTTAGTTTTAGTGTTTGTAGGAGTAGGCCTGTGTACTTATTAGATAATCCATTTAGTTCATAGCATTTAGAATAGTTAATAGCAGTTAGATTTAGTGTAGATAGATATATATAATATTAGATAAAAAATAAATTAAAAAACCCCATATAAAAACAAAAAAACCAAATAAAAAACAAAAGAAAACCATATAAAACCCAATAAAACCTCCCAAAACCATATAAAAAACAAAAAAACCACGCATAACATTTCCTGAACGGCCGAACCCAGCGAACTAATCAAATGGACGAACCAAATGCAGCCGTACTGAACGGCCAAACCAAATGCAGCCGAACCGAACGGCTGAACCCGAACCGTGATCTGTTCGCCCATCCCTATTTGAGATATGACTGAAACAATAAAACACCTTTTCTGCGGTGTGGCGGCATTTCTCTTTACCAATATTACTGCTTCTTTATAAGTTGAAAACATGTTTTGACCTAAACTTTCAAAAAGACCTTGGGTGCCAGAAACAAACATGTTACCAGTGTCTCTTCTAATTCCTTTGTGCCAATTATTCTCAAAGTCAAACTTGTCTCCCAACTTAGACTGCTGTTGCTTAAAACCCAGTTTTCACTAAAGTCATCACATTATTAATGATATTTTGATACCCCCACCTAATATCAATAGAAACCCATTAAAGTTGACAAGTAGCCAATTCAAAGTCACATTATTAACAAAATTAAACTTTAACATAAGTTAAATATGTGAATAAAGACAAGTATATTAATAAAAGACAATTTCAATAGAGGTGGAACAGATCCACCAATTATGTTGAAGAGAGAGATGAAGAAACCAACATAAGCAAGTAAATTCTTTTTAAAACAACAAACTATAATCAAATGGCAAGTAAGTTATTAAACAGCAAGTAATCAATAATTAACCATAAATACATATTATATTCAAACAGGTGAAGAGAGCCATATTAGAAACCAGTGTCTGTACTGTGAAATACCGCTAGATAGCACCATTGTGATATCATAGGGTGTCTTTAGATGTAACGTCAATTGGTGTCTGAATGTGTGTTTTGATCTTGATATGAACACCAGTTTGGACCTGTGTTCACCATGTGGCATTGCTTAGACACACAGTCCATCTTGGGGCAAATCAGTGTGTTGCTCATCCTCTGATCTCAGCATGCAAGCACTGCCACCTCATTCCCATGTTGTACCTGCTAATGCCACGCAATATCATTAGACACAACATTATCCACATATTCAGCTGGAACATGCAAATTGTCCTTGTGATGTAATGGTGTTCACATCGCGTGTTCAACTGGTGGCCAAACTGGTGTTTGGATTGTTATGGTGCTTGCACACAACGGCGAAACCCGTGCTTAGGGATTTTGACACCCGATCTTTGTTATGTCTAAAGACGCCCATAATTAGAATTAACTTCTAATCAACATCTTCTAACAACTATATTGATTACTGCATTCCAAACCTCATAACGTCAAAGCAAACTAGCTGGAGCAAGGACTTTAATGTAACCCAAAACAAGTTAACGTTCAGTAAAATGCCAAAGTGTTTACTGCCAATTGTACAGCATGCCATGGGTCACAAGAAAGAAAAAGAACAGATAGAAAAGTGGATTCCATGGCCTATTCTGAAACATGAACACTTTAAATCTACAATGGATTTTATCCATAGTTAGGATGGAAAAGTAAATCTCAGACCTGAGTAGACCCTATAAGGAATATCTCTCTCGCTCAGCTAGGCACTTCATGGGCACCCCAATTAATCTAGTATTAATTTCAGCAAACAACATGGCTAAAAGATGTCACCTGGTTTAAAGGCTATGGCTTCTTTTACCATACCATTGCCCACTTAACAAAACACCCACAGCTTGGGGTCAAAGAACCCACCTATATATGTTAAAAGTAAATAGTTTTAAAACATTGACAGAATCCAACAGAAGAACAAAAAAAAAACAGGGTTTGCGTCAATTTCTAGGCATACGGCTAACAAGTATATAAACAAGATAAACTAAAGAATACTTTTAATAAACATATTTTAGCACAGAAATAATGTGGTGGTGGTGGGGACTGTCAAGACTTCAACTGATCTGTCTTTTAGCAATTCAAGAACTGAAATGGCTCAGGCCCATTTTTCTAGCTACAGTGGCAGGTTGTGGAATCCTGTTCATTGGAGGTGCTTAAGGAAATGCTGGATAAATATTTGTCAGTTATGCTTTAAATTGAGCTAATTCTGCCTTGTGCAGATGGTTGGATATGATGATCTTTGAGGTCTCTTCTACAATTTTGCAACAAGGACAGTTCTTAAGAAGTTACTGTCTGAGTGAGTTTCTTGGAAGGAGAAGTTTATTCTTTAGTGTCTGCTGACACACAAGCTTCCATTTCTGAATAATAATGGTAAAAAAATCTAAATATTTTAAAAAGTGTTTGTTTACATTATCTACACACAATTCTCTTCATCACTAATTTCTGTGTAAAAATGCTTTATACACGTGTTGATAAAATAGGTCTTATCACAAATTTCCTCTACTACTTAGTAGGAAGAGTTAATAGCTATCAAACAAAAGATCTGTAGAAAATTCAAAGGGCATAAAAAGTACATGGAAGGTTTATTTTGTAAAAATAAATAAAAGTTTATGTGCTAAGATAAACCTATTTCACAATGTATCTTTAGCTATGTAGTTTAAAAAACTACCTCTATAATACAGACATGGAGACAAAGTAGTTCAAATGATATCTTTTTGGACCAACTTCTTTTGTGAGACTATTCAAGTGTTTGCACCACACAGGGCCCTTTCTCAGGCATGTAGCATAGTAAGTAAAAATATATATAAACCAAGCAAATGCAGGACAGATCTATATTAGGAGGCATGGCATTGACTTGTGTGGGAGTAGACAGCACGGGTATCTATGGGTATTTTCAGATGTTACGAGATCACGCTTAACCACAGTGAACCACGCTCAATCCCGCGGCAGGGCCAAAGAGCCCTGAATGTCTGTTCGGCGCCTGCCAGATGTTCACCACGCTCAATACCCACATGGGGTCAATTTCAACCACGCTTTCTGGGCTCCCCGCAACAATTCCCGTGGACATGTGGTCAATGAGATCCCCACCGGGGATCAACCAAATGTAACGTCTGAACGGCAAACACCACCCAGGATCAAAGGAAATGATCCCCAGCTGTGGGCAATGCATGCAACGGTGCAGCCAGGCAACACAGTCGCCGGAGGGAGATCTAAAGGGCAAACCGCAGCAGTCAAACATGGCGGGATGGAGCGAGGAGGGAGGAGGAAGAGAGCGGTGGCGGAGGAGAGAGTGAGGGGCGAGGAGGAGGAGGCAGAGGAGGCAGGGGCAGTGGTGGTGGAGGAGGAGGAGGAAGCACCGGCGGAGGTGGGGGAGCCGGGGGTCACGCTGACCATGGAGGTGGTAGGGAGAGAACACCCACAGCAGCCGGCACAGGATGCCCCGGGGACATCTGCTGGTCCAGCGGAGGAGGAGGCACCCCAGAAATGGGTAAGGGGGAGCAAGGGCTGGGGAACAGGGGGAAAAGGGGTGACAAGGGGGGGGCAAGGGGCACGCCCAGACGCCCGCCAGGGTGGGAAAGGGGGCACCCCATGAGGGGGGCCTGACCTCGACCCAACCGTAATCCCCCGCCCCCCTGTCTCCCGCTGACATGGAAAACAGCCCATGTGGGCGACCCCCCAGAGCACACCGGACCAGCCCGGCCGGAGGAGCAGCAGGAGGGGGTGGAGGAGGAGGAGGAGGAGGAGGAGGAGGAGGGAGATGACCCAGCGTGGAGAAGAGGGAGGAAGGCCTACCACAGAGGGGGCCAGTGGGGGCTCCGGGAGACCCGGGACTTTATACGGATATGGGGGACCCTGGAGTACCAGCTGGAGCTCGCGCTCAACCAGAGGAATGAACATGTCTACAGGAACATAATGTGGGACATGGAGGCAGCAGGGCACCCCTGGACAGTGGCACAGTGTCGGTCAAAGGCCAAAGAGCTGAGGAGGGGGTACAAGGCCATCCGGGACAACAATAGGAGGTCTGGGCATGGAGCCCGGACCACCCCATACTATGATGCCCTGGATCGCTTCATCCACATGAAGGGGTCCAGAGTTGCCCCGTAACTGGTTGGGAGTGCTGTGGTCCAGGGCAGGGAATGGGTCGAGGTTCCCCCTCCCCTCACCGCCTCCATGGTCGACTCCAGCTCCAGGGCCCTGGACCACCAGGAGGAAGGCCCTGGGACCTCCGGAACCTGCAGACTCCCCCGGACAGTAGCCCGGAGAGACACCAGCCACAGGCCAGGCAAGGCGAATCCAAGACCAGCACCCGCAGCACACACAGCTGGGGGTCCATTGGGGAGCACTCCCACACCGAGGGCCCGGCCTCGGACAACTCTGTGACCGAGGCAGAGGGTAAGTAACTGCCCCCCAAGGGAGAGGGCTCATGCCCACGGGGACAATGTCCAGGGGGTGAATGGAAGGGCCAGGGCTAGCCACAGACTGAGGCCTGGGCACCACCCGCATGGCAGGAGGGGGCCCTACCCCAGGTTGCCCAACCGCACCCCCAACACACACAAGCCCCCCTTGCCCACAGGCCATGGACCACCCCGGGATGGCACCCAGGCGACCTCAGAGGCAGCTGCCAAGGAGCCCGGCCAGCAGGTGGAAGGAGCAGGTGAGGCAGGCGGTCCAATATGGAGGGCCTGCCGGGTGTCACATATGGGCTAACTAGTCATGCCGAGGAGGGGGGAAGGGAAGGGGTCCGTGGGTGCGGAGGGGCCGGGCAACATGCCTGGGGGACCATGGGGCCCCTGGCCTATCCTGGCCTGGGGCCAGGGGCCCATGCCATGATATAGCACACCCTCCTCTACCCACAGGGCAACCCCAGCAGCCAGCTTCCCCTGGGCCCATGGCTCCAGCTGAGTGCATGAGGCAGCACCAGGCACAGGTCCGCAGGCGCAGGAAGGAGCAGGCGGAGGAGATCGTCCGGACAGTGGTAGAACAGGGGGAGAGGATGATCTCGGCCGTGGACCAGATGGAGGTGGCCATCGAGCGGTCCCTGGAGTGGGCAGCGGAGTGTGACAGGAGGCTCCAGGCTGAGGTGCACCTGGAGCAGAGATGGGAGTGCCGGGAGCACAGCAGGCAGGTGGAGTTGCTCGGGGGCCTGAGGCAGGATATTGATGCCATGCTGCAGGTGCACTCAGACAAGATGGACAGGTCCCACGATATTGGGACCTCTTTGCTCCTGCACGCCGGCACCAGGTGCGCCTACATCATGTCAGGCGCCCCCCCCAGGCACCCTGCCTGGCCAGGTCCCCATGCCTGGCCCCTCGGCGCCCATGCTCCCTGGCCTGCCCCCCCTGCCACCCCCATGCCCTCTGGGGCCGTGCATTCACCTCCCGATGCCCCCTGGCCCCAGGAGGGTGCAGCCACCACAGGGGGGGTGGGTCCTGGCCCCCCTCTCCCCCAACCGGGCCCCCCCAGCCGGACCAGGAGGCGGCCTGGGACACATCTACCAGCTCGGAAAGTGGGTAGGAGGTGAGCTCACTGAGCTCAATGGCCCAGACCAGGCACGCACGGGGCTATCCCAGGAGATGGGGGGAGGCAGAGGGCGGTGTAGGGGGGGTCCGTAGTGGTGACAGGGCACAACCGGGTCTGAGGGAATGGGTGACAATGTACACATGGGTGAAATAAAAGGTGGTGTTGGTACAGTGGCTCCTGGTCCCGTATGTGGGTGATGGGGGTGGGGCACCTGCGCCCGTGCAGGGACTAGCCATAGGAACCCCCGGGGGGTGGGCCATGGAGGAGGGCCTGCACCCCTCAGGCCCCCGGGCGATGTGCCTAGCCAGGGCAGGCCTGATGTGCCCATGGTGGGCCCCACGGGTCCTTACAGCTCTGTAGGCCAGGGATGCCTGCGGACGGGTGCCTCTGTGCACCTCTGCTGTCAGTATGCACTGTTGCTCTGTGTGGTCTAGGACCCCCCACAGCTGTGAGCACGATCTGCCTCCAGTAGGTGCATGCCCTTTCCCGCTCCATGGTGGTGGGGGTCCCGGGGGGATGTAGAACAGTTATGTAGCCCCTCGGTTGGGTGGGTGTCCCAGCACCCATTGGGGTGCAGGGGCCTTGGGGCAAGCACTCGGGCCCCCCCTGCATGGGCACATGGCTCCGCGCACTCCTTGTGCAGCTGGATGAAAGCAGCCATCAACACACACCCCTGAATGTTTGAGGCTCTGTGGCCTTGGAGGGCTGATTAGTTGGTATGTGAGAGCTATTGTGTTGTGCAGCTGTGCTGGGTCTGCACCCCATGCCTTGCTCTGTTGTGCTACAATGTTGTGGCCCGTGGACGCTTTCCATGTCCTTGGGACCCCCGGGAGGCCCTTCAGCCCCGGAAGGTGTGTGAGGCCCCCTGAGCTTGGTGCTCATCTCCCCAGGTGGTTGGACCATGGCTGCATGTCGATCCATGGGGCTCCCACTTCCCAGCCCCCTTGGGGCCCCCCGTACCTGGACCTACACCGAGACCATGTCCCTATGCGACCAGTGGCGTAGCCCTGCCATGCAGCTGCTCCTGGGCAGGCCGGACAGTCGCTCGTCCGCCTTCGTGAGTGTGAGCTCTGGACTCCACTATCTCAGCTATGAGGCGAGCGCTCATGATTGCCGGCTTCATGCCGAGACCCTGGGGCTGGTCTGCTTCCCTGACGGGTGCATCCCAGAGAATAGGTGTTCGCATGTGCCCTGGTCCGGGGCTGAGACCATGAGTGCACTGTGGGTGTGCAGCCTGGACGCCTACTCGCTGTGCCTTGCTGAGGGGGGACCTGCCTTGGCCGTGTCCTACTTTGGCTGCATTCATGGGGTGCGTGGGTACCAGCGCACCCATGTGGCAGTGTATCACCGGCTTCTGGGGCTGGGGCATCTTCATTGGCCCCCTGCTGCTGCCTGCTGTGTAACGGAGCCTTCCGCGGCAGAGCTGATGGCCCTGGCAAGGGTCTGGTCCCATTATGATGTCCAGTTGGGGCTCTCAGTGCATGACCCCTTCGAGGCTTACTACCTGATCGCCCACCACATGTCCGTTTTGGGGTACCTCCAGGGCATGATCCATTGGCCCCACCGGTTCATCAGGCCGGGCACCCTGGGTCTGGGCCCTGAGCTGCCCCCAATGGCTGCCTGTGAGCCCCTGTGTACCTCCCTGCACCCCTGTGTCCTGGCCCATGTGGGCTTCCGGGCCTGCCCGGGGGGCCGGACCCCAGTGCCTGCCCCCTCCCTGATGTCTCTGCCATGCTGCTGTGATGCCTGCTTCCCGGAGTGCTGCTTCCCCGGCTGTGGAACTGGTCCACCTCTGGGCCACACCCCTCTCCCCTGGTTGCTTGTGTGACCCTGGGATTCTGGGGCCCCTGGATTGCCCCTCCTGGCCTCCTACAAGGGGGGGGGCACCCATCCTTGGACCTGCTGTGCTGGACTGCCTCTCCTGCCTGCCGTCCATTGGCCCCTCGCTGGGGTGCGGTGTCTGCATGTGCCTCCTGTACCCTTCCCTTCTCACTGTGCCTTGCGGGCTCCCACTGTGCCTTGCTCCTGAGCTGCAGCCCCCCCCCCCCATTCCAGGACTGTGTGTTTTGCTATGGGGGTGCCCGTGGGGACTGTTCTGCTGTGGGGTTTGTTGTACCTGTTGGCGGTGCCCTGCCTTGCCCCTGTGCCCGTTCCTCCCCTCTTCCTGGTCCCGCGCCTCCACCCCCCCTGTGCCCGGTATGCCTTGCATGGTGTCTGGGAGCCCGTGTCCCCCCTTCCCTTCCTTTCCTTTCTTTCGTGCCTGCATGTGTGTGTGGGTGCTTGGGGGTGGGCGGGCATGTGCTTGTGCTGTGTGTGCCCCCGTGCCCCCATTGTGTGCGTGTGTGGCTGTTGTGACTGGTACCTGGCCAGCTCTTTTCCCTCTCCCTTCCCATTTCCCTTGTGTGGGCATTCCCTTGTGTGCCTTTTGGCTTTGTTTGCCCTCAGGCGGCCATGTCGTTGTCCCGCCCCTGCCTGGTGGATTCCGGGTGTTTTGACCACGGCTGGGAGTCGGCGTCACGTCTGTTGCGCTGCCCCGGTCCGTGATCTGGCGTCCCAATTCCCGGCCATGGTCCTGGTCCCGTCACATCTGTTCGGGGCTTTTATTTGCCCTGGGGGGTGGTTGTTTGGTTCACCCCCACCGGGAATCCACTGTGGTGAACCGCCCACCTGTAACGTCTGAAATCACCCTATAATGCAACACATACAATTTATGCCTTACTTTATTATTTGTGAAGGAGAAAGGTTTAACTTCTATTAACGATTTCAAAACATATGTATATAAAAGATGGGAGTGATTTGAGTCTATCAGTAATATAGGGGATGGGAATTTTCAGATTTGGTTAGAAACAAATTGACCTAAAAATGGCTGTTACGGTTCTCCCAAAAATTCAGTTCTCAACTTTGTTTTGGGCAATTCATTTTTTTGCATTGATTTCCCCCCCGCTCCCCCCCCAATGCAAAGAAACTGACCCCATCCCCCAAATCTGAAACTCAACTGAGAACTGAAATTCTCAGACAACTGAAACTGGTGTGTGTGTGTGTGTGTGAAGCCCTGCAGCACCGGCGGCCAGTGCTGGATCGAGCTCTAGTCCCTGCACCATACAGGAAGAGCTGGAGGAGGCTGGGCCGCAGCCAGAAGGGGGGTTAGGGAGGTTGGCGGGGATGCCCTGATCACAAGAAGCTGCTTCAAGCGCCAGACCTGGCAACCCCCGACACTGGCCTACAGCACTAACCATCACTTGTAGGAGCCCTGGACAGTCCCCTGTGAGACCCTGACCCTCCCATACCTCTCACTGTACCACAGTGCTGAGACAAGAGCTGGGTCACATGGGGGACTGTCCAGGGCTCCTGCGAATGACAGTTAGTGCTGCGGGCTGGTTTCTGGGGCTGCCAGGGCCATCAAATGCAGCAGCTTCTTGGGGTCATTGCAGCCGGAGCAGGCGCAGTCAGTCAGTTCACAGGGGGAGGGGTGGTGGGCTTCCCCATGGGGGTGTAAGGACTCGGGGGCCCGAAGCCCCACCCCCAGGCACCCCGCGGCAACCTGCAGTGCCGGCGGGGGCTCCCGCCCCGCTAGCCCCGCCTCCGGGCAACCCCGCCACAGACTTCCACAGGGACCAACCTGTAGCCTCTTCAGCTGAGCCTCCTGACAGGCTCTTGCCTGTCAGGCAGCAGGGAGAAACGCCGCCGCTCCTCGGCCAGGCCCCAGGGGGCGGGGCCAAACAGGACACCCCACCGGAAGTAGCCCCGCCCCCGCCGTTACGCCGCTCAGCGCGGCTCCAGCAACGCCCTGCGCAGGGGGTTAAAAGCCCGATGCAGGGCTAGCCACATTGCTGGTGATCGAGCCTTGTGCCCGTGAGACTGGCCCCCTTTGTTGTGCCTGCTGTTTGGAACTTGCTTCTGTGCTGAGGAAAGTAGTGTGGCTGAGTGGAGTGAGTGTGGAGTGCGTGGGTGAGTGGTGCGGTTACGAGAGCTTGGAGGTAAGGTTGCAGTCCTTTTGGGGTCAGGGGAGCACTATTGCCTGGGTCCCTCCTTGGAACGCGAGCCCTATCCAGCCTCCCTTTCCCCCTAGGGCTGCTACACTCCCGTCCCTCACCAACCTCACTCCCCTCTCCCTTTCCCTTCCCCTGCCCCTTCCGCTTCCCCATGTGTGTGTGGCTACCGCAGCAACTGAGGCATGCAATACCCAGATGCCCTATGATGAGTCAGGATGGGGACTAATCATCCTGTTAGCCCTATTCCACCCTGAGGGCGTGTTTTCCCCATGGTGCCTTGCTGCGTCCCCGTATAAGGTGTGTGTGTGTGCCCCCTCCTGGTCGCTCACACTCCGTGTACCCTACCTCTTCCCCCCAAACCCCCCTATAGCCCCCACAGGGGGTAAACCCCATTGGGTGACCTTCAGCCCTGGGGAGCCTGCTCTGGGGTTGTGAATCCCTTGGAAGGGCAGTGCTTCATGCTGTGATGCCGGTGGAGGGTGTGTGGCCCCTGTGGATAATAATGTGGTGTGGCCATGGGTCAGCAGAACTTTGCTTCCTCCGGTGGCCGCACCCCTCTGCTCCCGGTCACTTGCTAGATCTTGGCCCCTCCACCGGTGCACAGGTCCTTGGCTGGGGTTGGGGGCGGGCAGGGGGCGCGAGCGGGATCACGGTCTTTATATAATATATATACACACGCGCAGACACACACACAATATGTATGTATGCATGAAGCACTCTTGGATATTTGGTAAAATAACTGAATAACTAAGCTGAAACGACCAAAATAATTGGAAAAATCAGAGTATCTGAAGTTAATTATCCAAAGACTTGAAGAAACAAATTTTGTTTGGGTGTAAATATTTATTTGAATATTTAGATGACTATCAGAAAATGCAAATAATATCTGTGTAAAAAAATGTACTATTACTTCATCTCTACTTAATGTGGCATTATTTAAAACACTTTCTACCCCATCCCTCCTGCCACAGACAGCTTACAAACTTACAACTTACAAACACTAAAAACAATTAAAACAACAATTTAAAAAAGGACAAGATCACATTCCTACCCCCCCATCCCCAACCCCCCCCCCCCACTCTTGCCCATCTCCCCCACCAAACGCCTTGTGGAATAGCCAGGTCTTACATCTTCTCTGAAAGGAGGGAAGATCTGGGGCCAGCCAGGCCTCTACCAGAAGGGAGTTCTACAGTCATGGTGCAGCCACCAAGATGCTCTCTCCTGGGTGGTCCCCCCAAAAACCCAGGGGACCTTGAGAAGGGCACCCCTGCATCACCGCAGGGGCCGATCCAGGACCCAGGGAGTGAGGCAATCTTGCAGATAGGCAGGGCCAAGGACATTTAGGACTTTATAGGCCAAAACCAACACCTTGAATTGGGCCCGTAAAACCACCGACAGACAGTGCAGAGAACGGAGCACTGGTGTAATGTGCTCCCGGTGGCTCAGTCCCACTAAGAGAAGGGCCACCACATTCTGCACCAGCTGCAATTTCCAAGCTGTCACCATGGGTAGCCCCATGTAGAGTGTGTTACAGTAGTCTTATTTAGAGGTTATGAAAGAATGGAAATAGTGGCCAGGTCTGAGTCTGAAACAAATGGCCGAAGCTGTCCCACCAGATGTAATTGATGGAAAGCACTCCTTGCCACAGCCTCCAGTGGAGCTGCGCATCGAGGAGCACCCCCAGACTCCCTACATGTGAGGCCAATGGAGGGCAGACTCCATCAATAATGTGGGCTGCCAACTCCATCACCTGATCCACTAACATCACCTCCATCTTGTCATGATTCAGCTTCAGTCAATTAGCCCTCATCTAGTCCCCCACAACCTCCAAACACCGAGTAAGCACTGAGACTGCCGGGCTTGGGTCTGTTGAAAAAGAGAGGTACAGCTTGGGACCGTAATGACACCCCTGACACCACCTCTGCTAGAGCATGTAGGGAGGCTGCCGCACAGGCAGGTGCATGGTATACAATCAGCACTCCCAAGCTGTCACCTGTCAAATCAAACACAAGGTGGAGACCCTCAATACCCAATATGGATTGCACCGGATACCTCCTCACAGACCACACCTCCTTAACAATCATGGCTACACCGTGCTTCCCCCCCCCCCCCCCCCCCCC
>QEPC01005822.1:8130319-8150148 GCA_003113815.1 Sphenodon punctatus | reverse complement strand
CCCCCCCCCCCCCCCAGTCCTTCTGACTGCAGCTGATGCTGCACAGAATACTCGGCCAGAACAAGATCAGCCAAGATAGGCCCAGATTCATTGTCCAGTCAGGTTTCCGTGATACATATGAGATTGGCGGCAGGGTCCAGGATTATTTCCTGGACAGTTGTTGCCTTATTAACCACTGATTTCACATTTAACAACACCAGAACTGAATCATGGGCCCTCTGACCAAGAACCACCTGTCCCTCTGCCTAAGGGGTAGTGAGCAGGATGTACAACAAGTACCTGTCTCGCCTCACTGATCTCACCTCCCCCCATCTAGGACCATATCTCCACTGTCCTGTCATGACCCCTATGACCATGCCCTCCCCCCTGGCTGACCCACCTGGCCCCAGCCCCTCCTTGGCTGTCCCACCCTGGCAGCAGGGGAGATCCTTCCCCCCTCCCCCCCATATAATTTCCCAGCCCCCCAAATTTTGCATCCAAGTTTGATAAAAACCTGGTGGGATTGTACCCCCCAACAGAGGGAATTATGTGCACCAAAAATCAGAATTTATGGTTAAAGGGATTCCATTTTATAAGCAGTTGAAATTTGTTATTTTACAAATTTCTGTGTACACATTCTTGGCTGTACCAACTTTGTCTCCTATCCATTTTGGGTGAAATGTGGCAGAATTATATCCCTCCCAAAGGGTACTACCCCTGCCAAATGTCAAGAGGATTGGATAAAGGGTTCCAATGTTATAAGCGATTTACTTTTAAATGCATTTCTGGCTGTATCATCTTTGTGTTCCAGCCAGTTAATAGGAAATTTGGATGACATCTAACCTTTAGGAGAATCTCTGCCAAATATCAAAAGGATCTGATAAAGGGTCTGAAATGTATAAGCCTGAAAAGCATCTGGAGAGAATGAGTCTATGCTAGGGATTCTTTTACGTTTGTCAATGTGATACAAGATATGTTTGTGATGCCAATTGGCCAGAAGAAATGTCACCCATATATCATTCTGTGCTGTGACCACCACATCTCCTTTCCCTCACTTGTTACTGGGAATGAGGAAGCATGCCCAGGTAACACCATAAAGGGGGACTGCCCCGAGGGACTGTTGGAGGGGGCTGGGCAGGGATCTTGACAAGAGCTGACTGCACAAGCTGCCTGTGCCTGGATCTCCTGCAGCTGTGTCCTTCTACTCTCCTCCCCCAGGTAACACTATCAAGGGGGACTGCCCTGAGGATGGTGCCCTCTGGGCGGTGGCCGAAGGGCGCCGCCAAAAGGCAAAGAACCATTGGTGGGGTGTTAGCATGCAGAGGTGGTGGAGGTGGAGACCCTAATGACTGGGATTACCATCATGCCGCTGGTGCTGCTGAGCTTCCGTTTCCACTGCCCTGCTGCTGCCCTGCCACTGCCGGAACCCCGGATCAGCATGTGGGCTGGGTGCCAGGGAAACCAACTGGACTGTCAGCCCCACCACTGCTGTCACCGCTGGGAGCTGGGATCCAGCCCTGGATCAGGGCCCACCTCCTCTTGGGGGGCTGGGAGCCAGATCCCTACCACAAAATAGACATGGTCATATTCCTCCTAATTGGGCTTCCACTTCCCCAACCCTTTGGGGGAAAAGAGGAAGAGGAATATCAGGCTTTTTTGACCCAGGAGGGTGTTGGGAGTAGGGATTGGGTTGCGGAGGAGGTCCCTACATATGCTCCCAGGTGTGAGGTGGGGGCATATGGAGGAAGGAGTGTTGCCCGGTGTGACGGGGCAATGGGTGGATAGGGGGGAGGGGAGTATTGGGGGGAGGGATGAAGGGACTGGGTTAGGGGGGAGGAGCAGCTCCCCTTGGTATGAGGGAGGGGCACAGCCCCTGGGGGAGGGGGAACTGCCCTCTGATGCAAGAGGAGGGTAGGGGGTGTTAGTGGGTGGGGATCTCTCTTGGGACTCTGGTGGGACAGCCCCGGGGGGGGTTGGGAGGGTGGATGGGGGGAGGGTCTGAAGGCTGTAGGGGTCATCTTGGGCCGGTGGAATTATGGTCCCTCTGGGAGGCAAATTAGAGCTAAGAGGTGGCATGGATGTTATATTCCTGTCCTGCTCACTAGCCCCCAGGCAGGTGGTGAGGTGATCCAGGATCAGAGGCCCCCTGGCCTTGGGTTACTGCTGCTGAATGCGAAGTCGGTGGCCAATAAGTCAGCTGCAGTCCGGGAGATGATCGTGGACCAGGCAGCCGACCTCACATGTATCACGGAGACCTGGTTGGACAGTGAGTTGTGGCCTACATTGGCTGAACTTGTTCTGTCTGGGTACTCCATGCCGCATCAGCCTTGGCTGGGTGGCTGGGGCTGGGGGCAGTGTAGCCATTGTTTTTATGAATACGTTGTCTATGAGGAGATTTCCTCTACAAACCATCATGGGGATAGAGGACCTGCATTTGGTGTTGGATTTGGCCAGAGACAGATTAGGAATACTGCTGATATACCAGGCACTGACTGCACTGACTGAGCTGGTGTCGGGGCTGGTCTTGTGGTCTCTCAGGGCAATAGTCCTGGGGGACTTCAATATCCATGCTAACGCCAGTCTTGGAGAAGCAGAGTGTGAGTTCATGGCTGCCATGGCAACCGTGGGCCTGTCTCAGAGGATGGTGGGCCCCACACACATTGGAGGACATACCGTAGACATGATCTTTTGCACAGGTCTTGAGGCAGGGGATCCATTAGTAGGGGAGGTGTCAGCAGAACCCTTGTCATGGATGAATCATTATCTCCTCCAGCAGATGTCCTGGCACATGTCAGACCCTGGGAGGGTGCAGAACCATTTAGGATGCTTCGTCCCTGACGGCTTATGGAACCTAGAAGGTTCCAGACTGCTCTAGGGGATTTATCCTCTGATCTCAATGGCTTCTCACTCGATGACCTCATGACAAAGTGGAATTCCGTGTTGGTGGAGGCCATTGACTGGGTGGCTCCCAGGCATCCACTCCCGAACCACCGACAATTCAGGTTCCCGTGGTATAGGGAGGAGCTTCGGGGGATGAAGCGGGAAGGGCAGCGGTTAGAGTGATGGTGGCGTCACTTGCATGCTGAAGTTGACTGATTTGCAGCATAGAGTCTGGTTATGTACCTATGCTGTGGCGGTGCGGGCAGCAAAGAAAGTTTTCTTTGCTGCCCTCATTGCGTCTGCTAAGTCACGCCCGGCGGAGCTTTTCCGGGTGGTGAGGGGGCTGGTCAGTCCGGCCTCCCTCCGCCTGGATTTAGTCATCAAATGCCCACTGTGATTTGTTTGTGGACTTTTTTGCAGATAAAATCGCTCCGATCCACCACAGTTTTGACACAACACTTTTAGCAGTGGGTTAATCAGAGGCAGTAGAAGCCCCATCCTGTTTTGTGGGATGAATTTCAGAGTGTGTTGCCCTCATATGTGGGGGATGCCCTGGGGTCTGTTCAAGTCACTTATTGTGAATTAGACCCATGCCCCTCCTGGGTGGTCAAGGTCAGCCGGGAGACATTAGGGCCGTTGCTGGCGGGGATTGTCAACGCCTCCCTGGAGGAGGGCAGGGTGCTGGACTGCCTTAAGGAGGCGTTGGTGCAGTCCCTACTCAAGAAACCATCATTGTGTGTTGGCGTCCTGGCCAGCTATCGGCCGGTCTCTAACCTTCCCTTTTTAGGGTGGTGGCTTGACAGTTGCATGAGCATCTGGAGTGGATTAACTTTCTTGATCCCTCACAGTCAGGTTTTCGCCCTGGATATGGCACGGAGACTGCACTTGTGGCCTTGGTCGACGACCTCTCCCATGAGTTGGACCGGGGTCATTCGACCCTGTTGATCCTATTAGATCTCTTGGCTTCATTTGATACCATTGACCATGAGTTGTTGGTGACTCAGCTGTGTGACTGGGCAGGGATTGGCGGGACCATTCTTGAATGGTTCCGCTCCTTCCTAGCTGGCAGAGTCCAGTTTATAGTCCTGGGTGATTTTTTATCTTCTCCCCAGGGTCTCACGTGTGGAGTCCCTCAGGGTTCTATCTTGTCCCCCTCTTGTTCAATGTGTACATTCAGCCTTTGGGGGAGGTTGTTAGGGAGTTTGGCGTACGGTGTCATCAGTATGCTGATGACACCCAGTTTTATCTCTCATTTTCATCCGACTTAGGCCCAGCCGTCTTGGTGCTTACCCAGTGATTTGCAGCTGTGGGGGATTGGATGAGGGCGAGTCATCTGAAGTTAAATTCCGACAAGACGGAGGTGATGGTCATGGGGAAGGCCGGGGGAGTGGTGGCCCCCATCATTGATGGGATCCGTCCTGCCCTGGTATCCCAGGTGTGGAGTCTGGGGGTGGTCCTGGACCCACAGCTCCGCCTGGATGCCCAGGTGGCAGCTGTGGTGAAAGGGGCATTTTGCCAATTACATCTGGTGCGTCGGCTTCGGCCATATGTCTCGGACTCTGACCTAGCTACTATCATCCATGCTTTTATTACCTCGAGATTGGACTTCTGTAATGCACTCTACGTGGGGTTACTCTTGGTGCTGGGTCAGAGGCTACAGCTGGTGCAGAATGCAGCGGCTCGTCTCCTAACAGGGACGGGCTGATGTGAGCATATGTGAGCTGATGTGAGCATATTACACAAGTGCTTTTCTCTGTGCACTGGCTGCCTATAGTCTTCTGGGTCCAATTTAAGGTGTTGGTTTTGACTTTTAAATCCCTGAATGGCCTGGGCCCCGCCTACCTGTGGGACCACATCACCCTCTGGGTCCTGGATCGGTCCCTGCGGTTGACCGGGGGTGCCCTCCTCGAGGTCCCCTGGGTTTCTTGGGTGTTGACCTTGCGGAGGGCATTTTCTGTGGCCGCACCGCAGTTGTGGAACTCCCTCCCGTTGGTGGTCCGCCTGATTACCGACCTCCCTCTTTCCATAGACAATGTAAGACCTGGTTGTTCCGCCATGCTTTTCCTGAGGGAGGGTGGGTGGGTGGGTTGTCTTTGAAATGTCAAGTCAATTGACCAGAGGATATATCTGTCATCTCTCCTGTTTGGCACAGGCTTCAGTCTGGGCAGGCACCCCTGGTACATTAGGGTGTCCGTCAACTTGCAGAGAATACCCCAGGAGGGGGCAGGACTCTGAGGATGTTGGCCAGCACCCCAGGTGCATGAAGACTGGATCTTTATAGCTAGCTGAACTCTTGCAGTAAGCTCTAGCACGCACGCACGCACACACACACAAAAGTCTGACAGTAAAGTCTGAGAAAATGCTCTGACAAAACCAGAACTAACCACAGACAAAGATCAGGCCCAAAGAGCAGCAGCTTATACCTACCCTCTATGCCTGCCTTAAAACCACTACTGATTTGTCCTCCTGTTTAAAAGTGGAAGTATGCAGTAATTGGCCAGTAAATGTGTCTGTCAGTCTGTTGGACTGATCCCCCTCTCTTCTACAGCCCTCTGCCATGCCTGTCTCTGAATGGCACTGCATGTGCTATTTACCTGAATAATGAAAGTCTTCAAGAGGGAGTCTTCAGTGGCTTATAAAATTTGTACCCTTTAACAAATCATTCTACAATTTGGCAGTGATAATACTGAAGATCTAAGATACTATATTGCCAAATTCCATGTAAAATGGATGGAATACAAATTTGTTACAGACACAAATACATTTACCAGTAAATCACTTATAACATAAGGACCCTTTATCCAATCCTTCTGAAATTTGGCAGAGATATTATTGGGAAGAGGTATAATCTCTTAAGGTTACATCCATATCAGATGGGAGACAAAGGGTATTTTCAGACATTACGAGATCTCAGTCAACCACAGTCAATTTCCTGTGGTGGTTGTGACTGTGTAACGTCTGATGGGGAGAACGGATTCACCATGGTCAATCGCGGCAGGGAATCACATTCACCACGCAATTGGCTGAACCGGCGGGGCCAGTGGTGATCGCGTGGTGAAGGCAATTCCCTGCCATGATGAACCAAGCCGTCACGTCTGGACGGCGGCCATGGCCCGGAATCCCCGTAGGGATTCCGGCCCGGGGTCAATTTGGATGGGCGTTGCAGCCGCATTGGCCACGGCACCCGCCCGTCTTCCTGGAGGGCAGGCATCAGGGGAGCGTGTGGGGGCGGGGCCATGCAGCTGCATGTTGCGCCGCACGGCCCTGCCCCCTCCCCGATTCCCCACCGGGAGCCCCCGGCATGTCTGTTGGGCCATGACGCGGTGGCCCCGGCGGGGGATCAACAAATTGGTTCTGTGATGGGGTCAATTGGCCCCGTCATGTCTGAAAATACCCAAAGATCTTACAGCCAGGAATGTGTACACAGATTTTTGTAGAAGAACAAATTACAACTGCTTATAAAATCGGATCCCTTTATCCAATATTTCTGATATTTGGTACACATAATTCTGTCTATTGGGGATATAATCCCACCATGTTTAATCAAAATAGGATGACAAATAAGGTACTTAAAGTTGAAAATGTGTTTTTCAGGTTTTTCCTATTCATAACAAAATCAATATTTTTTCCATTTTTCCCATTATAATAACAAACGAAATGCACACCCCTAGTATGATTCCTCTACAAGTTATAAGTGGTAGTTACCCTGGGTACAGCCACTAATCTACCTGCCAGGAGCTTGAAAAGGGCTCAGCTGAGTTCCCTTATATAACCAAGTGGCGGATGGGTCAGCATTTTCTCCACAGAAAATGTTGATACAAGGTGGACTGAACTGAAAGGTCTTTGCAGTCTGCCGGGGGAACTCTCCTTGATATACCGCACTGTCAGTGGATGCCTACCTTGAGGAGGGCGTTCTCGGTGGCTGCACCATTGCTGTGCAACTCCTGCCCAGAGGAGGCCTACCTCTGCTTGGATCTACTCACCTTCCCATGGCTATGTATGACTTTATTGTTCCATCAGGCATTTGGAGAGGGAGATGCCTAGGGTGAAGTGTGTGTGTGTGTGGGTTGTGTGTGTGTGTCTCATGGAGGAACATAGGGTCACAGACGTGTAACAAGGGTCTACATGTAGACTACAAGTCTGGTAAATATGTAATGCAAAAGGTTCCACACGTATGTAATGTTACAATGGAGAACTGTAAAACCCAGATCAGAGATGTAACATGTGACCAAGCTACAGGAAATTCAAAGAGAGACAAAGATTGTGTATTTGGCGACTCTTGCCAGACAGACCTCTGTGGAAATGCAAAACAACCTTCATGTTTGCCTGGGTTGCCTACCTGTCACACTTCAGGTTTCCCCAAAGGCGGGAACAGAGCAAAGAAAGGAGGAAGGCTGAAGGCTACTTAAAGAAGCCAGTAAGTCACCTAGAGAGAGTTCTCTCCCTGAGCCATCTCAGCAGTTATATCTGCATACGAAAAGTTGCCAGCCAGCAAGACTGAGAAGACATGAAGAGAGAGATATGATTTCGCTCTCTAGCAACTCTAAGTCTGGAGACCCAGTTGCTTATGCCAAAGGACTGAGAGAAACTTATGGACCTTTATAGGGTAAGATGCTTATTTAGGAACTCAACAAGTATAGATCAGGACTGCGTTATATTTACCTTTGATTTCTCGTAACCACTCTGTATCTATCTTGCTTATGTAATCAATAAACTTACTTATCTTTATGAAGAAGTGTCTGTGTCTAACATTGGAACACAAGTGAGCAACAAGAGCCCTCAAGCTCTTGTGATCCCAGAGAGTAAAGAGTCTGTAAACGGGAAGGATCGGGCCTTTGAGTGACAAAGGATTTGTCCCTGCGGCAGACTTGAATTAGTCAGAGAGAGAAACTAATTCAACTGGGCTGCGCGCAAGGGAAACCGAGTCACTCAAACCCCGTAAAGTGGGGGTGCGGACCTCCATCCCATGACAGGGGGGGTTGGAGGGAGATTGGGTTACATTATCTACTTATATGGTAATTATTTTGATGAGGGGTGTTAGTTTTTGTTGTGGTGGTTTTAGACTGCTTTAATATTGTTAGCCTCTCCAACCTTCCTGAGACAGGAGGGGTGAGATATCAAATGTTTTAAATACATACATTGATTAAATAAATAGAATCTGGACTCATTCCTACAAGAAGAGGTGAGGCAAAGAGACAGAGAGGCATGCTGAAGTCCTCCAATAAATGCTGTGTCTTTTTCTTAAGCTGGTTGTCTTCTTTTGGAATTTGTAGTCACTGGTGGAAGCAAAATATAAGTGGAGTTGAGCACAAAGTGTTCCTCCACAAAACCCCACACAATGGGGGGCTCGGGGCTCTTTTTTCCCAGTAAGGGGTGTGCTGCACATCTTTGACGGCTGTGGCAGCGGGTCCTATAGCCCCAGACTATATGATGTCAGTTCATAGTGCTAGCATCCCATTGGTTAATGGGGTGCTAGCACCCCATTCCTCAATCTAATGGGGATTTCTCCAAGTGCTGAATTCCAGCAGTGCAGAATTCATATGGTCCTGTTCTGGAGTAAGAACTTGCATGAACAGAGCTTCAGTGACTGATTCATGTACCAATGTGTCAGAAAAGCAGATTGGGGTTTAACATACGATGAATTGTCTTCCTCCAAAGTTTAGTGATGACACTAAGTCATATTGTGTTATGCTGCACTACACGTTGAGTCACTGGAACTGCAATGATTCAGGCATAACAAATGATCACAACAATATAATAACGTAGTAAGTCTTTGTGACGTCTGCTAATTTATCTCCGGATAGATCAGCAAGGTGTATGATCTGAATATCAATCTTCTTGGTAATTATTTTATTTCTTTTGATGTTTCATCCATTTTACTATGAACTTTCAGAGATGACAAGGTAAATGCTAATGTGTATTGTAGAGAATCTGTATAGGTTTGGGTGACAGAGAAATTGGAATGATATAACTAAGGCCAATGTGACCCCTTCTATATTATTATTATTATTATTATTATTAAACATTTATAAAGCTCCAGTAACAACCTGGCGCTGTACAGAACATATAATCAGCTGCGGTCCCTACCTGTGGCTTACAATCTAAAAGACAAGGAGGGGGAGACAAGGAGAGGGGACAGCGGGAGAGACATGGGAGAAGACAAACAAACATTCAGGCGGATGCGAAGTCTCAGGTGCGTGTACTTGGCTTGGTTACAAGGTGGTCGGTAGCAGCAGTCAGCAGAGGAGGGCTGACAGTAAGAGCAAGGGGAAAGACTAGAGGGCATTGGGAAAGGCAGCATGGAAAAGGTGGGTCTTGAGGAGGGATTTGAAGGAGCGGAGGGAGGAGGCGAGGCGGACGTCGGCAGGGAGGGAGTTCCAGGCATGCGGGGCAGCGAGGGAGAAGGGACGAAGGCGGTTGGGCGAGCAGGAGAAGCGAGGGAGAGCGAGGGAGGGGACAGCGGAAGAGCGGAGAGCGCGCGCAGGAGCGCGTAGGGCGATTAGGTCCGAGAGGTAAGGGGGAGCTTGGTCATGGAGCGATTTGAACGTGAAAACCAGGAGTTTGAACAGGATACGTTCAGGAAGGGGGAGCCAGTGAAGGGAGAGGAGGAGAGGCGTCACATGGTCGAAGCGACGGGCAGAGTGAATGACCTTGGCGGCAGAGTTTTGGATCGCCACAAGGGGGGACAGGTGGGAGCGAGGGAGGCCAGCAAGGAGGAGGTTGCAGTAGTCGAGGCGAGAGATAACCATGGCATGAACAAGGATTTTGGCCGAGGAGACAGATAGAAAGGGGCGAATGCGGGCAATGTTGAGGAGAGCGAATCGGCAGGATTTGGCCACAGAGTCAATGTAAGGTTTAAAGGAGAGGTGCGTGTCAAAAATGAAGCCCAAGCTGCGGGCACGGAGAACAGGACGGATGGTGACCCCATCAATGCAGACGGTCAGGTCAGAGGGAGAGGAGGGGGAGGGAGGAAAAATGAGGAGTTCAGTCTTGGCCATGTTCAGTTTGAGTTGGCGTCGGGACATCCAGGCGGAGATATCAGAGAGGCAGTCGACGAGGCGTGAGCGGACAGAGGAGGAGAGAGAGGGGGTAGAGAGATAGAGTTGGGTGTCATCAGCATAGAGATGGTATTGGAACCCGTGGGAGGCAATAATTTCACCAAGGGACCGGGTGTAGATAGAGAAGAGGAGAGGGCCAAGGACAGAACCTTGGGGAACCCCAACCGAGAGGGGAAGGGAGGGGGAGGTCGACTCGGGGAGGGAGACATTAAAGGAGCGGTCAGAGAGGTAGGAGGAGAACCAGTCAAAGACAGAGCCACGGAAGCCCAAAGAGTAAAGGGAGTCCAAGAGGAGCGAGTGGTCGACAGTGTCAAAGGCGGCAGAGAGGTCAAGGAGGACAAGAACGGAGTAGTGGCGCTTCGATTTAGCGACAAGTAGATCATTGGTGATCTTGGCCAGGGCAGTTTCAGTAGAGTGGAGGGGGCGGAAGCCGGACTGGAGAGGGTCGAGGGAGGAGTTGGCAGAGAGGAGGTTCAGGCAGCGGGAGTAGACGACACGTTCCAGGAGCTTCGAAGCAAAGGGAAGGAGGGAGACCGGCCGGTAACTAGAGGGATCGAAAGGGTCCAGGGTAGGCTTTTTGAGGATGGGGGAGACAGTGGCATGTTTGAAGGCAGAGGGGAAGGAGCCTGTGGAAAGGGAGAGATTGACAACATGCAGAAGGGGGGGAGCGACAGTGGGAGCAATAGAGGTCAGGAGGCGGGAGGGGATCGGGTCAAGGGGGCAGGTGGAGGGGTTGGATGAAGAGAGAAGAGCAGAGATTTCCTGGAGAGAGGCAGGAGGGAAGGATGCGAGGAGGGAGGGGGGCGGGGGAGGGGGCGGGAGGGGAGCGGGGGGCGGAGGGGGGCGGGAGGCAATATCCCGACGGATCTTGTCAATCTTGGAGGTGAAGAACGACGCAAGATCCCGAGCAGCAAGGGAAGAGGGCGGGGGAGGGCAGGGGGGTTTGAGAAGGGAGTCGAAAGTAGAGAAAAGGCGGCGAGGGTCGCGGGAGAAAGATTCGATCCTAGAGGCATAATAGCGCTGCCTAGCTAGGGAGATAGCCGAGGAGAGGGAGGAGAGGGAGAATTTGTAATGGAGGAAGTCAGGGAGGGAGCGGGATTTGCGCCAGAGGCGTTCGGCAGCCCGGGCGCAGGAGCGGAGGTAGCGGATGGCAGGGGTAAGCCAGGGGCGGGGGTCGAGGGGGCGGACGGGGCGAGCAGAGGGGGGGGCAAGAGAGTCAAGGGTCGAGGAGAGAGAAGCGTTGAGAGCAGAGACAGCAGAGTCAGGGGAGGAGGAGGCGAAAACGGGGGGGAGAAGGGGGGAAAGATGTGCGGCAAACTCCGAGGGAGTAAGGGCCTGCATATTGCGGAAGGGGCGCATAGAGGGGGAGGCGGAGGGGGGTCGGTGGGAAAGGCTGAAGGAGCCGAGGAAGTGATCAGAACTAGGGAAGGGGTCAAAGGAGAGGTCAGTTAGAGAACAGTTTCGAGTGAAGACGAGGTCGAGGGAATGGCCGTCAGTATGAGTGGGGGAGTCGGTCCAGAGTCGGAGATTAAAGGAGGAAGCGAGAGAGAGAAAGCGGGAAACAGAGGGGGCGGAGGGCGTGTCAACGTGAATGTTGAAATCACCAAGGATAAGAGTGGGGATATCATCGGAGAGGAAGAAGGTGAGCCAGGATTCAAAGTCCGGGAGGAAAGAGGAGAGGGAACCCGGGGGGCGGTAGATGACAGCAACCCGAAGGTGTAGAGGGGAGTATAAGCGCACAGAGTGGGCCTCAAAGGAAGGGAAGGAGGAGGAGGGGGGAGGGGAGAGGGTTTTGAATTGGCAGTGCTTAGCAAGGAGCAAGCCCACACCACCACCCAGGCCCTCAGGGCGGGGGCGGTGAGAGAACGACAGGCCCCCGGAGGATAGAGCAGCCGGGGTAACAGAGTTGGAGGGCGCGATCCAGGTTTCCGTAAGAGCCAGGAGTTGAAAGGGGCGAGAGAGGAAGAGATCGTGGATGAAGGGAGCTTTAGCCACGGACGAGCGGCAGTTCCAGAGGGAGCAGGAAAAAGGCAATTGGTGTTTGGGAAGGCAGGGGATGCGGATGAGGTTGGGGGATGGGGAACGGCCGGGTTTGGGCCTAGGGGGAATGGGTAAGGGGGGATGAGGGTGGGGAGGGGGGATGGGCGTGGGTGAGGATAAGGGGTAGGTTGGCTGGAGAACGGCTGCTGGTGAAGGGAGAGGGAGAAGGAGGGGGTGCGTGAGAGAGGCTAGAAGGAGGGAGGTGATAGAGGCCGAGGAGGTATAGGGTAGCATCATAGGTGTTACCTGTTCAGGTATCGGGGGGAAGCCAGGCCTGCTGGAGCCGCGTGCGCTGTCAGGGGGGTGGCCCCTCGCTGTCCTCGCTCCGGCCTCACAACGGCCACAAAACGGCCGCTGCCCTTTTGTCGCCGCCCTTCACTATAGTGATTGTAATTAAGCTGCTGGTACCGTCTGAATTTTGATTCTCTTCCCACTACCATAGTCATCTGGTCAATTTCAGTATGGTATGCATGCCTCTTAGCTGTGCTACACACCCTCTAACAGTACATTTTGCCTGGTAAGGTAACGGGTTTTGTTATCTTGTACTTGGCTCCCAGCAGTATAAAGTTTGTACATGGTTAAGCAGACAAATGGGGTAATTAACAACTCATTAATCGCCTGGAGAAAGAGCTGGCTGACTCTGGCCACTTTCTCGTGTTACTGGGAGTTGGGGGAACTTCCATGAGGGCAATCACAGCTGTATTCTCATGGAAATTAGTGAATGTGCTATTCTGCTTTTATGCTGCAAGAATACTCATGCATGAACAGGCCCCCCAATGTAGCTTTTACAATCATGGGTGTTCTTTTGGCATAACAGTGGAATTCCTATGTGTGCTAATTCCTGTGCGCATACAACAGCCACGAGTGCTCTCACGGACATCCCGCCCCCCCAAGGTAATGTAAGAAAGTGGCCTCTGTGACTGATTCACTGCTATTTGTTTGTTCTTTGTTGGGTGGTGGGATACCTTTTCTCGCTTTAGGAAGTTTAGGATAAGTAGCATTATCAGAGCTCTCTATTATCAAAGAACAAAAAAAAGGTAACACCCAGGCAAGAGGAAGAGGTATGTCTCAGATCATGGTGAAAAATTAAAATGTTAAGAGGAATGTGTGTGTGTTTGTGAGAAATGATTCTTTAACATGCTGAAAGGAAACGTCACTGTTTCTGTCCGTTGGTATCTTTAAAAATAAATCTTTTGAGCCAAAGTCAATGCAGTATTTAAGAATTTTGACTTTTTAAAGAGACTTAGTTTCATCTTGAACCATTAGTTCTGTACATACAAACAAATGTGGACACAGACATACTTCTTTTCCAGCTTAGCCCCAAAGTTAGTCAGTGGGGTATAAAAATTTTCATTGCAAATTAGGGGGCATGAAGTTTTGTTTGTTTATTTAGATTTCTACCCCACCCTATCCTCAAAGGCTCCGGGCAGCTGACATAAAAAGATTTCAGGACCCTGAAAACCAGCAATCTTAAATTAAATCCATGGAGGATGTGCATGCTATCGTGGTTGTACCTGTTGTAAACCCTACTTTAAGGCTGTGCAAGAATTTCTGTCCTAGTCCCTTTTTCACATAACTATATCATTCATTATCATCTGCATTACACCCAGAAATGTTATGGTGTCTAGTATGGGATTTTGTGATATGGGGAAAATATTCCAAAATTAGGTTCACCTGAGCAGATGTTCTTTTTTTAAAAATTCCTTCCCACAGGAAACTGATACACAGAGTTGAAAAAAACAAACACTTTTTCTTGAGAATAATGGTGATAATTAAAATAATTGAATATTGCTGGAAATGGTTAAAATCTCACACATACATAGAAAACTAAATGCGGAACAAGACCCAGTCATGCATTAAAATAACTAACTTGGTCCCTACTAGTAACTGGAAGAAAAAAAGATTAGGCATAAAATGGAAATTTTGGTTTTTGCTAGAACCTGAATTGCCCTAAAATGGCTCTTTCAGATTAATCTGAAATTTCAAAAAAAAATTGGTTCAGGTGTTTTGGTTCTTTTACATTTTATTTTGTTTTGGTTTTTTTGCATTGTGTTGGTTTGGGCTTTGTTTCTTTACGGCTTGTTCTCATTGACTGGTCCTGGTGAAGGACCGCCTCATTCCCTGGGCAGCCCCTACAGTTGTATGGGAGCGCCCTCCTGGAAGTCCCGCATTATTGGTGGGTCTGAGAGGAAAGGCAGGTGTTCTTGGCAGCTGCACCGTCACTATGGAATGCCCTCCCAGCAGAGATTCGCCTCAGCACGGATCTTTTTGTTTTCTGACAAAACTGTAAAATCTGGCTTTTCTGTCAGGCATTTGTCGGGGGGGGAGGGGAAAGTGGGTGAGATGGGTTGGTGGCGAGTGGGTGGTGGGTGGGATGTGTCTTTTATGCAGACCAGGGTGGAGTTTTATGCCACTGTTATGGGTTTTAATGTAATTTGTATGTTTATATTTATATTTTATATTCCTAATTATTATTATTATTATTATTATTATTAACAAACATTTATATAGCGCCAGCAGTGTACCTGGCACTTTACAAAGTAATAAAATAGACACGGTCCCTGCCCCTAGGGCTTACAATCTGAGAGACAGGAGCTGGGGGAGAGACTTAGGAAGGGGAACAGAGGGAGAGACAAGGGGTCTAACATTCATGAAGATGCGAGGTCTCAAGTGCACGTACTTGGCTTAGTTACGATGAGAATGACAATATATTGTTTATTATTATATAGATGTTAGCTGCCCTGTGTCGCTTGTAAGTGAGAGGGGTGGGTTAAAAAATTCAATAAATAAATAAATGGTAGAAAAAGATCAGAAACTGAGAAATCTAAAACCAAAATGAGGTCTGAAATTCCCACGTTTGTTTGCGTCCTGCCTATCTCCAACATGGGACGGGGGCTGCTATGGTGGTTCATCATAGCTGCATGTCATGGTTGGGTGATGGGAGTGGGGCTGGCCACCTGCACATCTGTTGCATTCCCCACCACCACCTGGGTCATGCAGTCAATGGGATGACTCTCCCACGGTCAGGCACATTTGTTTCATGCTGTTCACCAACCCGGAGAGTGGCAGCCATAGTCTTCCACCCCAGGCCAGGCTAGGGAACTGCTTCACTATCTTCATACTTGTTTTTATCCAAATCTGCAATCCAGTTACAGATTGGTCAAAGCAAGGGAGCAACATACAACAACAATTCTGATTGGAGGCACTGAAATAGAGGTTAAGGGGCACTGGGGGGAGGTTATGGGGTGGGCTATTCACACTATGTTTGGCTCAGAAATGCAGAAACCGCAACCTCGAAAGTAAAACAGTACCCTCGGCAATGCAATAAGCGGTAAATAAATAGTACACACTGTACAGTAAACAGTAAGTAGAAATTCAATAAATTGGTATGGTATTGAGACAATTGAGATATCACATCATATTGGGAAATGGTCAAGAAATCGATCCAATTTCCCATGAAGGTGAAATTAGTCACAAGTAAGTAATTGGCTGCTTGTTTCAGCTCTAAAAACAGCCTTTATGCTAGCAGGGTCAGTTGAGATTCTTCTTTCCTCTTTCATCCTCCTACTTGTGCCCCCACAAAAGAAAGTGCTCCTTACGGTGCCCCAGCCCCCATCTGAGAGACCTTGGTTATGCTACTGGCTCCATAGGTATAAAGAGGGAGTTCCAGGGCCTTCTGCAGCTTAGAAACATTATCAATCAATTAATATTTATTAAGCGTGGCCTTTAGCCATTGCTAACTAAAACCAGACACAAGCAAAACATACAAGATACATAGACAATACCAACATGTAACACTACATATCCACGAACAATACAACAGCATAGACCATTGAATCCAACCCCTTGGGCTAACTCGGAGGTAGTAGGACCTTGGGCACGATCTGGCAGCATTCGTCACCAGACCAAACCCCCTAACTTTCTTCAGACGAAATTGAGGATTTGAATTTTTAAAATGGTTGTCTCGTTAAGAGTCCTGCTGCCAGGAACTTTGCCACCCGGCAAGTAGTATCCTGATTGCCATCCCTGAGGAGAAACTCCAGTCTCCTAAGATCGGACCATCCTGGATGGCATGACAACAGCGACTCCAGGAGAGCCACCAGCAGCTGGTTGTAGAGGTGGCAGTGGAATAACACATGGTCAATGGTTTCCACCTCTGACTGGTCAAAGGGACACACTCTCTGGCCCAATGGCACACCGGAAATTCTGCCAGCCCAAAGCTGGGTTAGGAGGGCATTAAATCTAGCAGCTGCCATCAGCCACTTCTCTCTAGCCGAATAACGTTCCACAAGATATTGGGCTAGTGTGTCAATCTGGGGGACCAAATTCAAGTAGTGGCACATATGTATAACATCCGCCACCCGACCCCTCTCCTCCTGCAGATCAACATCCTCCCATCTACGCTTGATTTCCACCACCCCCAGTCCTATATCCTTGGAACGAATATAAGCTTGTGAAAACCCCAGTCTAGCTAAGTGGGCCTCCACCCTCCTGGCCCACTGGCTCGTAAAGGTAATGTTATTGAGTCGAGAGGGGTTGATATGTGAGGGATGGTTTGATTAATCTAATATCCCCTAGCATTCTGGTGGTTTAATTATTTGTACAATATATGATTATTTGATTTTATAGTTGATTTTGTTTGTATTGTTCATATTGTCAAGTATTGCTTTGTTTTTTATGTTTTGTTATGGCCCATGGCTAAACGAATACATTTTGTTGTTATTGCCTAAAAGTATCAGCTTGTAGATGGGGAAACAAGCCCTTCTGGCATGGGTCAATGGACCTAGTCCAGAGCTTATGCGCCCTGGCCCATGCCCCCAAAGACCAGCTTCGCTGGCCCAACTCAAGGCAAATTGCGCCCCCCAGGGTCCCCCCCCCAGGGCCTGAGGAGGGCTCTAAGGAAAACTGACTGAATTCTATCAATGGGTAAGGCAATGAAGGGGGCCCATAGGTCCGCACCAAAAAGCGCCTGGGCAGTGGACTTGGCATTAAAGGCCTGAAAGGCCATCCTAAACTCAGTTCTCCCAGAAGCCATGAAAAATTCAGGCCATTCTCTCTGCAGTAGCGTACAAAGGCATCTAACTGCCTAGACAATCCTATCTGCATCTGAGACAGGAGGGCTAAATAATCGGCAAATAATAAACAACCTACACACTGGGAGGCCAAACGGGGGGGAGGGAGAGGGCGAATTGAGTCAGGGCCATGCAAGGGACCATATCAGTAAAAAATAAATTAAACAATGTGGGCGCAAGCACGCATCCCTGCCTAACCCCTCGCTTAACTGGGATCTCCTCCGAAGTATACCCCTGAGGGCCCAACCTGACCACCATATTCAACTCTGCATAAAGTAGCAATATAAGAACCAGCAGCCTATGGTTTAGGGATAATTTAGCCAACTTAGCCCACAAAATACGTCTACTCACTGAATCGAAGGGCATTTGAGATCCAGGAAAGCAACATAAAATCTCCGATTACGTTGCTTATACTTCTCTATCAAGTGCATTAGCACTTTTTTTGTTAATGGTCAATCGTTGACCTAGCCCGTTGAAACCCCACTTGCTTGGGGTAAATAGATCCTGATTCCTTGCACCAAGCCGTGAGTTTGACCACCAAAAACTTTGCATATAATTTACTAATTATGCAGGGCAAGCTTATAGGTCGATAATTAGTCGGCTCGCTACTGCCCCCCTTTTTAAAGATGGGCACGATAATCGCTCGGGACCAGATGGGACCACACACCCCGACTGGTTGATGGCGGAAAAAAGGGCCGTGAGCATGGGGACCCACCATTCCTTCTGCTGTTTAAGAAAATTAATAGGAATAAGGTCCCACCCAGGGGCCTTATTGCTTTTACATGAGTCAATCAAATTGCTCACCTCCTCAGGGGATATTGGGGGCAAACAGGAGTATCTTCCAACTTAACACGGAGATCCAACTAACTCCACCTGACCAGCAACTGTGGAGTATAGATCAAAAAAATACTTGGTCCATACTTGAGCCGCTATAGGGAGTACAGTCCTAGGTTTACTGGCCTCCGAACAAAAATTGAGGTGATTCCAAAATTGACGAGAGCTGTCCCTCAGAGTGGTTTCAACAACCAGTTTCCATGATAACTCCCAATAGGCCCCCCTTTTACATTTAATCAAGGCCCTATATTCCTTTTTAACTTAGAAATGTAAAGGCGGCAGTTGCCTAGCCCCTGCCCAGCTATATTCCAAGTAAACCCTTTTTAACTGGTACCTTGCCCTGCGGCACTCCTGGTCAAACCACGCCCGGTTGGTTACCCATGCTGGGTAATACTTGGGGATCTCCCTAATGTTGAAAAAAGCCTGGGCCCTACAGGACAGCTTGACAAAAGCCTCCATAACATCAGTACAGACCTGGCCACAGCAGATCTTGTCCCTTAGATCATGCAATATAGGGTCCTTCATCCACCTTTCCAAGTCGGACAAAGATATTTTGTCCCACCTTATAGACCACAATTTCCTCATCTTGTGATCTTGATTGCACTCCCCCATACCCTCCTGTGCCACCCCCTCCAATAGGGCGCCCTGCAAATCAACAAGCAGGCTCAATGGCAGGTGGTCACTAGCCAATTCCTTCCCTACCTCAAATCCCCTCAGGCATGGCAGCAAATTTGGGGTAATTAAGGTGTAATCGATCACACTCGAACCCCTGACCCCCAGAAAAGTAAATTCCCCTGGAAAATCCTCCATACATGCTCCATTTAAAAGACAGAGATTGAGCCCAACCCTCAGCTTTGCCAGGGCAATTCCCCCCTTGCTAATTATATGGTCCTTGGATTGACGGGCAATAAGGGGTGAATAAACCAAGGGGGAAGCAAAGGGACAGTGCACCCCCAATGCTTCGTCATCTTGGCCCAACCTAGCATTGAAATCACCAGCCAACAAAAAATAGCTGTTGGGATACTCGGTTAATGTGACCTCAACCAGGGCTTCCAACTTACTCCAAATTCTAGAGTCATACCTGGGGGTATTGTGTGGTGGAACATATACATTAAAAATTATAACTCTCCTACCCCCCAGTAACAAGACCAAGCCCAAGAGAAAAGGGGGATGTCTTACCACAGAAACGAGCCTGTCATGATATAACTCCTTAATCAAACAGGCTAAGCCTGTGGCGTTCTGCAGGGTTCTATTCTGTGTCCGTTATTATTTAATGTATATATGCAGCCCTTGGGGGAGGTCGTGAGAGGGTTCGGGGTGTGGTGTCACCAGTATGCTAATGATACTCAGCTGTACCTCTCCTTTTCAACTGACCCAGACCCTGCTGTCTCATTGCTATCCCAATGCTTGGAGGCCATGGCGGAATGGATGCGGCTGAGCAGACTGAAACTCAACTCCGATAAGACGGAGGTGATGATGGTGGGGAGAGCGAGGGAGGTAGTGGCCCCTCTGGTTGGGGGGGTTTCAGCCTCCTATAGCTCAGCAGGTTCGGAGTCTGGGGGTGATATTGGACGCAAACCTTCGTCTGGAGCGGCAGGTGGAGGCAGTCGCTAAGGCTGCCTTTCGCCAGCTATATCTGGTTCGTAGACTGCGTCCGTTCGTCTCCGACCTGGACCTGGCCACCCTCATCCATGCCTTCGTCACCTCGAGGCTGGACTATTGTAACGTGCTCTACGTGGGGCTTCCCTTGTTCCTGATCCGGAGGCTGCAGCTGATGCAGAATGCGGCAGCTCGCCTCCTTACGGGGACGGGCCATCGGGAGCATATTACACCTGTGCTCCGAGCTCTGCACTGGCTGCAGATAGCATGCCGAGCCAGGTTCAAGGTGTTGGTGTTGATCTATAAATCCCTACATGGTCTGGGCCCCTCATACCTCAGGGACCGCCTCGCCTTCCGTGCCCCAGGG
>QEPC01005822.1:8095856-8129346 GCA_003113815.1 Sphenodon punctatus | reverse complement strand
CCCCCCCCCAATTTACTCACCACCAAAGTCAGGCAGCAGAATGGCACGCTGTTTGCTTCTTGAGAGTTGACTGAGTCGAGCATGTGCGCCAGTCCCTGACTGCCTCACAGCTGCAGCACATCTTGCCGCCTGAGTGCCTACAATTGGCACCCAGGTGTCATTTAAAAATTGAGCCCATAGGGATCTCAGAAAGTCTGCCTCTCTGGATTGAATGGGAAATTCAGTTTCCCGTACATGCGCTTGGACTGTGCTTTGAGTCGCCCAAAGCGCGTTCAAAATAGTTTTGTCCCTTATGGGACTCCAGACCAGAGCACAGCCAGTCCCCAGCCCCAGCCCCAAACACAGTAAAATTAGTGTGCGATGTGTGTGCTCACCGCATGGTGTGCTGCCTGCCATGCAGTTTCTTAGTGTGCCCCCCACCCTGAAATTGACCGCTGCTGCTGCTACCACTGCCTGACAGTTCGGTGACCCGTGGAGCCTGACAGAGAGAGGGGGCAGTGCCCCAGGTTTCCTCGGGTGAGCACCGCCACTGCCTATGTTCACTCCATTTTCCCCATTATTATCAATGGAGAAAATGAGGTGAGCATGGGTCCCTGACTGTATGTCACATTGGTTAAGTCCCCATATCACTTGCCCAGTTTTATGTTCAATGTAACATTAACTTTGGGGAGGAGGCTGTATTCTTTTTTTGTTAATGTGGACTTGCTTGTTTCGTTCTCTACTTTGGGTGTGGGGCGATCTGTAGTCATTTTTATCCCATAATTAGATGTCATATGGAGTATGTAATGGAAAACTTTATCTATTGCTTGGGAAAAGTAACCCATCTGGTGACATGCTGTGACAGGGGCAAAAACATGCATAATCTTATGTTTTTGAAGGTAGTGCTATAGATTTATGATCTTTCTGCACATCCATTGAGGACTGTGCTATAAATTTAGAAACAATTTGGTTTGATAGCCTGCTGGAAAATTAGTGTCATTCCTAACAAGAAAGAGCATGTTTACAACAGAAACCTGCTGAGATAAAATGCCTTAAGAACTATAGATCCTGGAAAGAATGTTAAATCTTATTATACAGATAAGTAATTGAAGGAATGCTAATTCCGTGTTTACTACAAATGATTATGTGGCATAAATAGCTAAACACAAACTTGTCTCTGGGCCTCAGAAACGGTGAATCATTTTATAGCACAGTTTGTGTTGTTCTTTTTCTTTCTTTACATTGGCATTGGCAGTCGCTAACCCAAATTAAGATACATGCAGAATGCAGTCCTCTGCCATGAAAGTCAGTGGCGACTCCCATTGATTTTAATGGTGGAGGATGTCCAGACAGAGTTGCTGTTTAAAATGTGAGAGCTTGCACTTGATTGTAAAGCAAGGAAGCATGATTTAATATAGAATGCTATTAGAAGTGAAACAATAGAGCAGGACTGCTACCAGAATTCACTACAGCAAAACGTTAGCAGAGCTGGTTTAGGTCTTAGAGAGCTTAAAAAGTACAAAAAAGGACCGGATATTCAAATAACAAGAACTCTGTGTTACAAGGACTTTTAAAAAACAACAAACAAAAACATGATTTACAAAATGAACATTTATGTGGAGTCACTTTTGAGGTTCTTGTTGCCCATGAGACTCATTGCAGTTTGTTTTGTATAATGGAAGCATAGGATGAAATAACTAATGGGGAGCATGATCCTCAAACTATTTAGTGCCTGGGCTAGTCCAATGAGCCACTGCAAGTGACATTCACTTCAGTGGGACTTTCATAGGCCCTAAGCAGAGATTCCCAAAATGTGGATTGGGTCCTAACCAAGATCACACCATCTGCAAATGGGGTCACATCAATAATAATTGATATACATTGCATGTCTTGGTTGCTGTTTGTGGCTTTGGTTTATATTTAAGTCTCAAAATGAGGTCACACTGGTAAAAAGCTGAATAATCAGTGCACTAAGTCAGAGGTGGAGAACCTCCCATTCAATTCCAAGGTAGCAGACCTCTTCCAGGGCTGACGGTCCAGGAAAGGCTGAGGAACAACCCATGTGTGGACTAATTTACTTGGAAGCTTCAAAGGTGAAGTAGGCCCAACCTCCAGAGACTTAACTTGGAACACAATCATCCACCTATATTTTTGTTAAGGATTTTGTTTGATTTACTTTAGAGGGACCCACCATTGCTGGGAGAAGCCTTCAGTTGGTGGGCAACAGGGCTAGCTGTAGAGGCATGTGAGGAGGTCAGCATTAAATTGGGGTAACCCCATGAAAGCTGGAGTGCAGTTGGCATCTCCCAGTTTATGTGATATATGGGAGAGCAACATTCCCCTTAACTCCAGTGATCTATGGTCCTCCTAACACACATGGGTAGATTTGGGTCATGGACCAGAGTTTCCCAACTCTTGTCTGATGCTGGTGCTAAACAGTTCATCATGCTAACAGGTTTTTTTTATGAAAACAAAAGCTTTCTGATAAAACCATTTACTTTAATGCTTCTCACCACTTCATGACGTATGTATTGTGTGGTGTCTAGAGCTTTGGTTGGGTGCCATCAACATTTCAACTGGCTTGTTTGAGATGTTCTGTTCTTCTGTATAAGAAGAACAAACCCTGTTCCAGTGTTCCTGTTATATAAAGACGTTTTGGACTAGAGAAGCATGGCACAGTTCCTTTGCAATAAAACTTCATGAATGGCTTCATAAAATATGATTTGTCTATGTTTATTAATTGTATTTTACTCTCTGAAGGGAACATACAATCCTTGTACAGGTTTTAACTTTCTGTTGTCAACATTTTGTTCCTGAGTACTGGGTTTCATTTCTTCACCATTTCATTTTAATTAGATAAATGTGGAACACGCACTTCAACTTGGGCTAAAATGCAGCATTTAGCTATAGCTCTGCATAGCATGTAAATGTGGACTTTGGCTATAAACACGAAGTTCGCCATTATATTTGTAAATGCTGATTATGCAGTTGGCTACATATTCAACTTGGGTTGACTCCCCAAAAGTCTCAGATGTAGATAACATTAGCTTCCCACCAGCATGGAACCTCCCCCCCCACCTGTGACTCTTTGTCTGTCCCTCCCCCAGGTAACCATCCAAAAGGGACTGCTACCCAGGGGGCTGCAGACGAAGGACATTAGCTCTTTGGCGTGCCATTCATGGGCTAGAGTGGTGGTGGCAGCCAGATGTGTTTTATCAGCTCCCTGAACTGTGACAGTTATTCACCAGCTCTCCAGGTGTCCCTGCCGCTGCTCCTGAAACCTCTGCTACCAATGATGATGCCGCTGATGCTGCCCAAACTGGTTGCTGCTTCCTGCTTCCTGGAGCCGTGCTGCCCAGCCCCACAGGTACCAACTCCCCCCTCCCCCGTCCGGAGGAGGGAGGTGGGGCCAGGACAAACGGTCAGGACTTTCGGGTCCTGGCGCAGCCAAAAGCAGCTGGCCTCCCAGCACCACTGAAGGCACACACTGTAGGCAGCACACCTGAGGGGGCTGTGGGGGGTGTGTGTGGGTGGATTTGTATTTTAAGGAGGAATTGGGGTGGGGATGGGGTATTTCTTTTAGGGGGGAGGGGGACAAGGGTTAGGGAGGGGAGGGCTGGACCCCTTGGTGTGAGGGAGGGGTGCAGCCCTCTGAGAGGGAGGGACCCTCTCGTGGCAGAAGGGGGTGGGGATATCTCTCAGGGAGCTGGTGAGGTGGCCTCCTGGTGGGGTGTCGGTGGATTGGATCAGGGCCGGTGTGTCTGAAACCATAGAGGTTGTTCTGGGCCGGGGGAATTATGGTTCTTCTGGGAGGCAGGTTCAATCTGTGAGATGGGACAGATGGTGTGTTTCTGTCCTGTTCACTGGCCCCCAGGCAGGTGGTGAGGTGATTAGGGATCAGAAGAACCCTAGCCTCAGCTTGATGTTGATAAATGCAAGGTCGGTAGCTAATGTCAACTGCAGTCCGGGAATTGATCCTGGACCAGGCGACCAACCTCACGTGTATCATGGAGACCTGGATGAACGATGAATTGAGGCCTATACTGGTTGATCTTGCTCCAGTCGGGTACTCTGTGCAACATCAGCCACAACTGGAGGGATGGGGGGGCAGTGTAGACATTATTTTTAAGGATGCCTGGTCTGTGAGGAGATTTCCTGTGCAATCTATCATGGGTATAGAGGGTCTCCATCTGAGTTTGGATTTGGTCAGAGACAGGGTAGGGATACTGCTGATATACCGGGCACCTACCTGTATGGCAGCCTCCCTATGTGCACTGACCGAGCTGGTGTTGGAGGTGATCTTGCAGTCCCCCAGGATGATAGTTCTGGGAGACTTAAGTATCCATGCCAATGCCAGTCTTGGAGGGGCTGAGTGTGAGTTCATGGCCGCCATGGCAACCATGGGCCTGTCTCAAAGAGTAGTGGGCCCCACACATGTTGGAGGACATACCCTGGACATGATATTTTACACAGGCCTAGAGGCAGGGGATCTGCTGGTGGGGGAGGTATCAACGGTGCCCTTGTCATGGATGGATCCTTATCTCCTCCGGGCAGATATTCTGGCACATGTCGGCCCTTGGGAGGGTGTGGAACCAGTTAGGTTGGTTTGCCCCTGAAGGCTTATTTATTTATTTATTTATTTATTTTACAAATTTATATCCTGCCCCCTCCTGCAATGCAGCTCGGGGCGGCTAACAACAGTAACAAAAACAATTAAAATTACTTAAAATATAAATATAAAATACATCAATAAAACAGGGCTAGAAAACAATAATAAATAGATAAATGGGCGGGGGATTAAAATCACCCCCCCACCCTCCCTCCCGAAGTCCTGGGCAAACAGCCAGGTCTTACAGTTCCGCCGGAATGTCAAAAGGCTTGGGGCCAGGGGAGCTTCCTCCGGAAGGGAGTTCCACAGCCGCGGCCCTACCACCGAGAATGCTCGCTCCATCGTGGCCCCCCGCTTAACACGGGGGACCTCCAGGAGGGCACCCCCGGCAGACCGCAGGAGTCGTTCCGGGGCGCGAAGGGCGAGGCGGTCCCTAAGGTAAGAGGGGCCAAGGCCGTATAGGGCTTTATAGATCATTACTAGGACCTTGAACTTGGCCCGGCACACTATCGGCAGCCAGTGCAGCGCTCGGAGCACCGGTGTAATGTGCTCCCGGCGACCCGTCCCCGTAAGAAGACGGGCCGCCGCATTCTGCACCAGCTGCAGCCTCCGGGCCAAGAACAAGGGAAGCCCCACGTAGAGCGCGTTACAGTAGTCGAGCCGCGAGGTGACGAAGGCATGGATGAGGGAGGCCAGGTCCGGGCCAGAGACATACGGACGCAGCCTACGTACCAGATAAAGCTGGCGGAAGGCAGCCTTAGCGACTGCCTCCACCTGCCGCTCCAGCCGCAGGTCTGCGTCCAATATGACCCCCAGACTCCGGACCTGCTGAGCTACAGGGGGGCAAACCCCCCCAATCAGGGGGGCCACCACCCCCTTCGCCCTCCCCACCACCATCACCTCCGTCTTATCTGGGTTGAGCTTCAGTCTGCTCCGCCGCATCCAATCCGCCACGGCCTCCAAACATTGGGATAGCACCGAGACAGCAGGGTCTGGGTCGGTAGAAAACGAGAGGTACAGCTGAGTATCATCAGCATACTGGTGACATCGCACCCCGAACCCTCTCACGACCTCCCCCAAGGGCTGCATATAGATGTTAAATAATAATGGAGACAAGATCGATCCCTGCGGAACGCCACACGGTAAGGCGCGGGGGCTCGATGTTTCTTCCCCCAACACCACCCGTTGGCTCCTCCCCGAGAGGAATGAACGGAACCATTCAAGAACAGTCCCGTCCAGACCCCCCCGGTCACGCAGTCGTCTCAACAGCAGCCCATGGTCCACGGTGTCAAAAGCGGCCGAGAGATCGAGCAGGATGAGAAATGTCGAACATCCCGCATCCATCTCCCGGCGGAGGTCGTCCACCAAGGCCACCAACGCCGTCTCGGTGCCATAGCCGGGGCGGAACCCAGATTGAAAAGGGTCAAGGAGCCCGATATTATCTAGATGACCCTGGAGCTGGAGCGCCACTGCCCGCTCAATAACCTTCCCTAAAAAGGGAAGGTTAGAGACAGGTCGGTAGCTGGCGAGCGCGTCTACGTCCAACGATGGTTTTTTCAGCAGGGGGCGCACCACAGCCTCTTTTAAGCAAGGCGACAACCTCCCCTGCCGAAGGGACGCATTCACCACCCTCGCCAGCACCGTCCCCAACGTCTCCCCGGAAGCTTTTATTAACCAGGACGGGCACGGATCTAGTTGACAACACGTGGCCCTCACAGACCCCAGGACATCCACCACATCGGCCGGCGTCACTTCCTGAAACTCACCCCATAAAGATGGACCAGACGGACCCTCCGCCCCCCCGCGCTCTTCCCCTACTGCTATCAACCCAGCGTCGAAATCGGCCTGAATCCGAGCAATCTTGTCTGCGAAGTAGATGACAAACTCCTCACAGCGGGCCCGGGACAAGTCCCCATCCAGGCGGAGGGAGGCCGGACTAACCAGCCCCCGCACCACCCGAAACAGCTCCGCTGGACGCGACTTCGCAGACGCTATGAGGACGGCGAGGAATTCCTTCCTCGCCGTCCTCACAGCCTCCACATAGGACCGCAAATGGGCCCTATGGAGAAGACGATCGGAGACAGACCGAGTCCGACGCCAGCGTCGCTCTAGCCTCCTGCCCACACGCTTCATACACCGCAGCCCCTCAGTAAACCAAGGGGTCCTGCGGTGACGAGACCGAGGCAGAAGGCGCCTCGGAGCCACCCTGTCAATGGCCTCCTCCAGCAAGCTGTTCCAATGCTGAACCAGCTCATCCACAGAGTGACCGTCCACATCCAGGGTAAGCTCCCTCAGGACCTCCTGGAACCGCTGGGGTTCCATCAGCCTCCGAGGGCGGACCATCCTAACTGGTCCCTTCCCCTTCTGGAGGGGGCGCGCTAAAAGACCGGCCTGAAGGAGGTAATGGTCCGTCCACGACAAGGGCACCGCTGTCACCTCCCCCACAACCGGACCCCCCGCCTCAAGGCCAGAGCCGAAGATCAGGTCGAGGGTATGTCCCCCCACGTGGGTCGGGCAGATCACCTCCTGGGACAAGTTCATAGTTGCCATGGCGGCCATGAACTCCCGCTCCGCCCCAACAAGGCCGGCATCGGCGTGGACGTTGAAGTCCCCCAGAACCAAAGTCCTGGGGGAGCCCAACACCACCTCCGAGGCCAGCTCCGCTAGAGCGGTAAGGGATGCCGCCGGGCATGAAGGGGCCCGGTACACCAGCAGCACCCCTAGCTTGCCCCCAGCCAAATCGATCACCACGTGCAGAGCCTCTACACCCATAATCTCCCGCACTGGATACCTCCTAACAGGCCAGTCTTCTCTAAAAACAATAGCTACACCCCCTCCCCGGCCGCCCATGCGGGGCTGATGCTGCACGGCATACCCAGCTGGAACCAGATCCGCCAAGGTTGGACCGGCCAGATCATCCAGCCAGGTCTCAGTGATGCATGCGAGGTCCAAGGCCCCATCCAAGATCAAATCATGGATAATTGGGACTGTTCAAGCCACCTGAAAGTTTCCAGATAGCTCTAGGGGATGTTTCCTCTGAAATTGATGACTGCTCACTCTATGACCTCATGTCTAGGTTGAATGTTAGGCTGACGGAGGCCATTGACTGTGTAGTTCCCAGGCATCTGCTTCTGAAATGCTGACATTGCAGCTCCCCATGGTATACGGGTGAGCTGCAGCAGATGAAGCAGGAAGGGCGACGGTTAGAGTGACGGTGGTGTCGCTCATGTACTGAAGTGGACCAGTTGCGGCATAGAGTCTGGTTACCTACCTATGTCTTAGCGGTGCGGACAGCAAAGGAGGTTTTCTTTGCTGCCCACATTGCGTCTGCTAAGTTCCACCTGGCCGAGCTGATCCGAGTGGTGAGGGGGCTGGTCAGTCTGGCCTCCCTCCGCCTGGACGTAGAATCATCGAATGGTCACTGTGATTTGTTTGCGGACTTTTTTGCAGATAAAACCGCTCAAATTCACCATGGTTTTGATGCAACTTTTTAAGCAGAGAATGGATCTGAGGCAGTGGAAGCCCCGTCTGACCCTGGTTTGTGGGATGAGTTTCAGATGGTGTCGCCCTCAGATGTGGGGGATGCTCTTGGGACTGTTCAAGCCACCAATTCTGAATTAGATCCATGCCCGTCCTGGCTGGTTAAGGCTAGCCGGGAGACATTGGGACCGTTGCTGGTGGGGATAGTCAACGCCTCCCTTGGGGAGGGCAGGGTGCTGGGCTGTCTCAGGAGGTAGTCCCTGCTCAAGAAGCCATCTTTGAACATTGACGTCCTTGCCAGTTCTTGGCCAGTCTCTAACCTTCCCTTTTTAGGGAAGGTTATTGAATGGGTGGTGACTCAGCAGCTCCAGGGGCATTTGGACCAGATTAATTTACTCAATCCCTCACAGTCGGGCTTTCATCTGAGTTATGACATGGAGACTGCATTTGTGGCCTTGACTGATGACTTCTCCCCTGACTTAGACCGGGGTCGTTCAACCCTGCTGATCCTGTTAGATCTCTTGGTTGCATTTGATCCCGTTGATCATGAGTTGTTGGTGGCTCGGCTGTGGGACCGGGAAAGGATGGGTGGAACTGTTCTTGAATGGTTCTGCTCTTTCCTGGCTGGGAGAACCCAGCGTGTGGTGCTGGGGAGTTTTCATCTTCCCCCCGGGGCCTCACGTGTAGAGTACCGCAGTGTTCCATCTTATCCCCTCTCTTGTTCAATGTGTATCTGCAGCCTCTGGGAGAGGTTGTTAGGGCATATGGAGTGAGATGTCATTAGTATGCTGATGACATCCAGCTATATCTCTCATTTTCCTCCGACTCCATCCCGGCAGTCTCGGGGCTTACCCAATGTCTGTCAGCTGTGGGGGATTGGATGAGGCCGAGCCACCTGAGGCTTAATCCTGACAAGATGGAAGTGATGGTTGTGGGGACTCGGACCGAGGGAATGGTGGCCCCCATTATTGATGGGGTCTGCCCTCCCCTGGTTTCTCAGGTCTGGAGTCTGGGGGTGCTCCTGGACCCACAGCTCTGCCTGGATGCCCAGGTGGCGGCTGTGGTGAAAGGAGCCTTTCATCAGTTACACCTGGTGCATCAGCTTAGGCCATATGTCTCAGACTTGGATCTGGCCACAGTCATCCATGCTTTTATTACCTCAAGGCTGGATTACTGCAATACACTTTATGTGGGGCTACCCTTGGTGTTGGTTAAGAAGCTACAGCTGGTGCAGAATGCGACGGTCCATCTCTTGACAGGGACGGGCGATGCAAGCATATCACACCGGTGCTTCGCTTTCTGCACTGGTTGCTGGTAGGTTTCCAGGCCCAATTCAAGGTGTTGATGCTGACCTTTAAAGCCCTAAACAGCTTGGGGTCCGCCTATCTGCAGGACCACCTCACTCTTCGGGTCCTGGAGTGGTCCCTGCGGTCGGCTGGGGGCGCCCTCCTCAAGGCCCCTTCAGTTTCCCGGGTGTCCACTACAAGGAGGGTGTTCTCCGTGGCTGTGCCACGGCTGTGGAACTCCCTTCCATTGGAGATCCACTTGGCTGCCGGCCTCCCCTCTTTCTGCAGACAATGTAAGACCTGGATGTTCTGCCAGACCTTTCCCGAGGGAGATGGGGTGGATGGGTTGGGTAAGGTTAGGATAGGGTGGGGGGGATGGGGTTTTATATTGTTTTTTAATTGAATTACTACTGTTTGTTTTAATGTTTTAAAATGTTTTTAATACGTTGTGAGCCGCCCCAAGATGCCTGAGGGCAGGAGGGGGTGGCATAAATTTTTTAATATAAATGAATAAATATAAATGTAGTTGCTGTTATGTCTAGATATACACTCCACCCCATTCCACCATAGTCCATGGTCATCTGAGAGACCAAAGAAGAATTTTTCTTTGAGAAGGGATGTTGCCAAGCCACTCTAGTTCCTTCCTGTTCATCTCTGTGGGAATTTTTCAGGAAAAGACTTGCCAGGCAAAATTACAATTAAACATTCGTGAACTGATTTACTCCTGGGTGTTGCTTCTGTTACAGACAGACTTGGGGATGGGCAGATTGGGAATGCAAGTCACTTGCATTGAACTTTATGGGACTGACAAAGGAAACAGTTGGAGGTAGAGAAGAGGGAAAAATTGCTTGTGAGTTCAGCATCAATAGCTAAACTAGTGTTCTTTCTTGTGAGTACTGTATGAAAAGATGTGGGGGAGCAATAACTGGCAGTAGGAAACCAGTTGCACGGCAGGTGAGATGAGGGGTGGGGGCAAGTGGTATAAGGAAACTATTGGGTATTTGGTCCATGTCACAGAGCATCTTCTCCGCCTCCAGAGTCAAGTCTGTGTTCCTGCTTTAACAACCGTCTTCGGGTCCCAAAGTACTTTCCCAGATGAGTTCTCTAGCTTCCAACCTGACTATAGTCTGCTTCGATGGAGATGTCTTGGTTGCTGCTTCCGTTGTCAGTGCTGAAGCTCATTCTCTATGTGTCCCATGATGCCGGGGTCCAACCTGGGCCCCTGATCATGCTACACTCAGCCCTGGTCCTTGGGAAAGCCTCCCAGAGCCGTCGTTAGTACTCCCTGCTGTCTAGCCGCTTCTCTCAACCGACTTGCCAATTTCATGTCAGTTTTGGTCCCCCACAGTGCTGCATTTCTCTAGCAGCACCCAGGCTATCTGTAGCTCCCTCGGGGTTCTCTTCCAACCCTGCTGCCAGTCTGAGGGCCCCACCTACCACCCGGAGGTGTCAGGTAGGCACACCTGCACCCTCAGTTCTTCCCCAAGCTGCCCTCCTTTCTCTCCTCTGCCACTCTTCTTTTTAAAGATCCACTCGCTGCGTGGCCTGCTGGTCTTAAAGGGGCCGCTCTCCAAGCCCCTGTGCAGGGTGCACACCTGTGACCCTGCCACAATCCAATACACTGCTGCAGTGATGTTTGTATAGCAGGTACGTGATCATGATGAGGTCACCAAATTCAACACGTGATGCCTCTGCAATGTGTGTATTGTTACATCTGGTAGGTGTGTGAGTGCACTAGCCCCTGACTCAGTCAGGGTAGAGTGCACATGGAGTGCAAACAACACTTCCTTGATGACACCAGACAGTAAAGCTTATGGGCATCTTTAGACATAACAAAGATCGGGTGTCAAAACCCCTAAGCACTTGTTTGGCTGTTGTGTGTAAGCACCATAACAATCACAACACCAATTTGGCCACCCATTGAACACGCAATGTGAACACCGTTGCATCACAAGGACAATTTACGTGTTCTCACTGAACACATGGCCAATGTTGTATCTAATGATATCGCCTGATGTGTTAGCAGGTGCAACATGGGGAACGAGGCAACAGCGCTTGTGTGCTGAGATTGGGTGGCGAGCAAAACACCGATTTGCCCCAAGATGGGCTGTGTGTCTAAGCAGAGCCACATGGTGAACACAGGGTCAAACTGGGGTTCATATCAAGGTCAAACACACATTCAGACACACATTGATGTTATGTCTAAAGACACCCGTTGTGTCTGATGGAATGGCAAAGCCACATATCCGCCTACTTCCTTTCATCCTTCTTTGACATCTTGAGGGTGTGCGAGAGACAGACCGAGAGAGATGAACCAGAATTGCAAACCCTATGTAGAAGAGGGGAGCACAATCAGACCTTAATGTGGACCTTACAAATGAACGAAGGCATTTTACTCTCCCCTCTGAAGACTGTTTGGCCATTTCAGCGCTTACACCTATCTAGCCCTCAAATTAGAGCTCTGCTGCATAAATGACTATGTGGCAGGGGTCCTCAGACAATGTAGCCAGAGAACAAATGAGGTAGTTGCTGCCAGTCAGTAGAAGTCAGAAATGTTGCTACGTGGTGAAATAGACTGCGTAGAGGAATGGCATGAAAAATAAAGAGAAATTGTCATCTAAGCCAAACTCCTGGAGCTCTGACAATAGCGCTTACTTTCAACTGCTGCTAGGTGTTGGGGGTGTAAAAATTAGTATCCTAACATTTATCAGGATACCTACTGCACCTCTCGGTTTCCAATCCACACCCTGCTTGGCGCAACTGCTGCCTGGTGAGGTCTGGCTCCCCTGCTCTGCTGCCACCAGTCACCCCAGAGTTGCAGCCACAAGGGAGAGTGCTGTTCTGCTTCCCTCTGGCATTTCCATTTCCGTGCAGCTGTAGGAAAATGGTGGCTGCTCTGCCCATTCCCACAGCTATCAGGAAATTAAAAGACCAGAGGAGAGGAAAATGGTGCCCTTTTCCGCAGCTGAAGCTTTGCAACTCGAGCTCAAACCCATGGCAGGATCTCTGGCAGCTCTGCAGGGGTTCAGCTTGGCTGTGAAGAGCCCAGGATACTCCAGCATGCCTCTGGTGGTGGGACATGTCAGTAGTGCTGACTGGAGAGCAAAAGCAAGCTAGTTCTCAAGAGGAATGGAGGAAGTGAGTCACCTTTAGCATGATGGACTTAATTTGCAGGAAAAAAGCTTTTTCAGGCGAGGGAAAGCTGTCTCATTGGGTGTTTTTAGATGCACCGACTTTCTCCCAGACTTCAAGGTCCGGGTTTGGCAAACTTGATTGGGGGGGGACAGGGGGTATTTAGATGCTCACTAAAGTGTAGTTCATTCAGTTTAGTAATTTTAAAAAATGAAAACGAATTGCACACAAACACCCCCCATCCCATCTGGAGTGTCAGCAGGGAGACACCATCCACCACCCCACAGCAAGAAGTTCCAGTGGGTGTTTTTAGATGCACTGATTTTCTTCTAGACTTCGAAATCCAATAGCAGATGACGTACAAGACTGTGTGCCACTGTTTAAATGGTGCCTGGCCATCTTCTGGGAGGGGGTGAGCATCTAAATCCACCCATGAAAGTTTGCTGAACCTGGATTTCAAAGTCTGGGAGCAAGTTGGTGTGTCTAAAAATGCCCACTGGGAGATCGGGAAGGAGGGTGGAAACATGTCTCAAAGGCAGATTTCCTGGGGTGTGCGTCTCCCTGCTGACAGGCACTTGAGATAGAATAGACAGTAGGGAAGTGTTTAATTACTAAAGTGAATGAAGCCATATTCATTTTAGTAATTAAAGTACAAAAACGGATGAATAAGCAAACAATAATCTTTCATCTGTTTTCATTTTAAAAATAAAATTAAAAAAAAACCCACAAAAAGCTGTGCATGTGCAAATTGGCCACCAGGCCCTCCCCAAAAATGCTAGCCATTTATGAAACACCCCCCCTCCCCATGAAGAGGTTTTTTAAAATGAAAACAGTAGGGGTGCCTTCTGTGCACGTCCTAATAGACAGGGGACATGCACACTCTGGAAAATAAACCCTTCCACAGCAATAAACTTTTTTTAGTTTCAAATATCAGAGAGTTCAGTTTTGAAATAATGTCTGAGTCAGGGAGCAAGGGGTGTCTACTTTCAAGATGGGCTTCTCTGGGTCAGAGGTGAATCAATATCCATTTTGTCCAAATTTACACCAATGTGGTCTAAAAACACACCATGGTAAGGAGCACAGTGGTAGACATGAAGCTGGCAGTGATAGGATCATTTTCCTTTCCAGACAGTTGCCTCTCTGGGTAGGAAATTGATATGTTTTAGTCTTCCAGGAAGAGATTCGGTTTATTCCCTATCCGGTAAACATGTATGTGTGAGTAATGTTACATGAGTGAATTCTCATTGCACTGGGACCATTAATGCATGAGTATTTGCAGGCCCGTGTGGGTAATCCTTCCAAAATTTAAATGCCACATGTCACAACACAAGCAAGCCATGCGACCTGTTTCATAACACTAACTTTGTGGCTTGTTGCTGGAAACTCCATTTCAGTTAATAAAATGCTTGATCTATTTGGATTACCTGTTGACTCTTTCTTCCTCCAAGCCAATTATGCACAAGCCAAGACACCAAATGTAAATCATCTCCCTTTTAAAAAGATGTAGTAAAGTCATTTTTCAGTTGGCAGAAGTATCAGCCTTTCCACTTAACGTTCTGAGCTCCTGGAAAGTTACCACAGAGAAAACAAACTACTACCTCTAAGGGTGTTTTTAGATGAGCCTTGTATCTCCTGGACTTCAGAGTCCAGGAGAAACAAACTCTTGTGCGTGCTGGGGGGTGGAGTGGGGTGGGGTTAGACGTTCACCCCTGGTACCGGAGTTCAGCCTGGCGCCATTGGAAACAGCAGTTGCTGGAGAACTCTCACATGCTTGGAGATCCAGACTTCTAAACCCTTGATATCGGAGTTTTACAAGTCTGGATCTCCAAGTATGAGCAGGTTCCCCAGTGCTCACTGTTTCCAATGGCACTTGGCCAACTTCCAGTAGCATTTACCCCCTCCCCTCCCCCTGCGTAAGTTTGTTTCTTCCAGACTCGGAAGTCTGGGAGAAACAAGGGCTCATCTAAAAACATCCCAATAGAAGCAACCAGTTATAAATAGAGGAATAATACTTATTAACTTGTGGAACAAACTGTCATTTCCACATGTTCTAGCAGATAACTAACACCTGCTGAAAGCAATTAAGGGATTGAGTGCCCACTGGAGTCAGAGGAAGGTTTTCCAATGGCTTGGACCACTATGGAACATATTTGTCATTGTAACAATTATTTTACTATTTGATTTAAAATAGCAACTACAAAGGAAATTTAGGTATGTATAACCTCTGCTCTGACCTTCCAGTTTCCTAAAAACTTATCCCTTCTTTCAAGTGTTTGGTAGCTCTTCATCCTCAGTCTGCTCACTGATGCTCTTCCTACTGTTCATGGTCTCAGTTAAACCCATGTAATTAAGCCACATGTGCACCTGTGACTTCTCAACTTCATGAATGTATCCACACTGCCCTTCTCAGTATCCCACCCCCTGTCATAGCTCAAGACAGGGAGCGGCTCCTTTGGTCTGCTGAGGGTGCCTTCTTGGAGGTCCCCCGTGTTAAGCGGGGGGCCACAATGGAGAGGGCATTCTCGGTGGCTGGGCCACACCTTTGGAACTCCCTAACGGAGGAAGCTCGCCTGGCCCCAAGTCTTCTGGTATTTCGGCGAAAATGTAAGACCTGGCTGTTCGCCCGGGCCTTCGGGGAGGGGGGTGGGAATGGTTGATTTTTATCCCCCCTATCCTAAATTGTTTTATATTCCAGCCCTGTTTTAATATGCAATTTTGATATGGTATTTTTTGTGTGTTAAGACTATATTATATTGTTGTGTTTTTATGATTGGAAGCCGCCCCGAGCTGTGTTCAGAAGGGGCGGGGTACAAATACAATAAATAAATAAATTAAATAAATAAATAAGAAGCAGCTGCTCCAGCTGTTTATTTCTTCAGTGATATCACTTTGGGAGTCGTTCCAACCCTTGTTATCCCCTCCCACTCGCTGTGGTGCATAGTCATAACTGCATTTATAACCTTTTGATATGCACAGAATGCTGAGTTAGTGTGCACACTAACTTGCACACTATGTTCTTGTGGGTTTGGGCTTGCAAAATTAAACTGCAGCAATCACCTCTTATTTATTATTTATATAAATTCCAGCAACATACCATGTGCTCTACAAGCATAATTAGAGACAGGTCCCTACTCAGTGGCGGCTTAGAGTCTAGGAAAGACATAGGGAGAGGTACAGCTCCAATGCAATTAACAGGTAGGAAAGATCAGATTTTGAGAGAGATTTAAATTGATTTATTACCAAATGTGTCCTGGCCAGCAAGTCAGTCAGGAAAGCAGGCTTGTTTCCAGAGCAATGAAGCAGTTTTTGATGCAGACCCAGATTAATAGCTGCTAATGAGCTGACGATAGGTAGCCCCAAGCAATCTCTTGCTAATAGCTATACTTCTACATCAAGTGACATCTTTTGGACTTGGTGGAATGAAATATTCCGGTGCGGAAAAAGGACTTGCTGCTTCAAGCCTGCTTGGCAGGCTGCCTGAGTGTAATTGTTTGCGGGTTGTGGCCACTGAGGTGAAGGAGGGATCCAGAAGAGGAGGCGTGGCAGCTGTAGAGACTTTCCGTTTCGGTGACTTCATCCTTTATCCAGACACGGAACTCGGCAGCAGCAACAATGGTGCAGAAGCAATGGGGTCACCTAGGGTGGCTCTCCCCTCTGCCTCCTATCCTGTTGCCACTGTCAAGCTCCGAAGCTGGCTGGGGTGGGGCTAGGGGTGGTAGCCATCTGGTGCTGCCTAGGCTGGCAAAAAAGCTTCCGCTGCCCCTGCCTGTACCTCGAGTTGCTTGTTTGCCTGAAGAAATTAACCACTGCTGCATGTGTTTGCTACAATATGTGAGACTGGTGGGACTCTTCCCACCCCCACCCCTCCCAATTATCTCTGGCGAGCAAGAGTAGCACAAAGTACAGTAGAAATGTATGGCCGCAGCCTCACCACCCCCTGTTTTTGGTGCACCCCCCCTTTTCCTTCCCTTCCAACCCCATGGCCCCTGAAGCAGTGTCAATATTCTTCATGCCCCGCCTTCCCTGAACAACTTCTTCAGACCCCTTTCCCACCCACAGCCCCCAAAGTGGTGTATTGCTATTCTCCATGAGTCTCCACCTTCCCTTCTCCTCTCCTCCCTGCACAGTCACTCCAGACACCCTTCCCATCCCCGCAAATGGCATATCACCATTCCCCCCAGGCCACACTCCCCCAAACCTCCCACCTTTCCCAGTGTAAGCACGGAAACCATGGAGTGTCCAAATTAAAACCACTTTACAGCTTTTATTATAAAATAATTAATTTAAAGGGGTGTCTGGCCCAAGGAGATGAATGTAGCTCAGAGAGGGCTCTGGTGCTTGGGCCTGCTGTCCTACCATAATGCCTCTCCCCACCCAGCCCTACCATGGTTCCCTTACTTCCCCCCTGCTGTGTCCCGGGAGTATCCTGCTTCTCCCCAGCACTCTCCTGGCCACCAGTGAATGCAGTAAACAAACACACGCATAATCAGATAGCAATAAACACAGGGATAATGTAGCTGTGTAAACACAGCTCCCCCCTTGCATTAATTTACATTAACTGTGGAGAAGGAAATGGGTTCTGAAGAGTGATCATCATTGAGCATATGCTGCAAACCAGGAGGAACCAGGACAATGCATGTTTTAATTTTGGTGCGTGTTGTTAGGAACGACACCATTCCCCCCCTCTCCAAAGATCATAGACACCCCCACCCACCCTGGCAGCACCCCACGAGACACAGGTCAACGGGTGCAGGGGAACAGAAGGGGATAAAAAGGAAAAAGAAGGAAAACGCGGCATGCAAAACCGGTCTTGTCATAAGGAATAAGTCTGAAACAAGGGAGGCTCCCGGGTAAACAATGGAGCAGTCAAAACCAGGTGGCCTCCCTCTTTTGAGATGATCACTCCATAGCCGCCTGAAACTCCAGGCAAGCAATCGTTTGATCGTTGGGCTGATCAATCTATGCCCGTCTAAAAATAGCCTTCATCCCCTGTTTATAGAAACTTTCTTTGGCTCTCGTATTCATTTTGCCATGCCCCGCAGTGAAATCCTCCAAAGCTTTGTTCCCTCTGGTTCATCCTGCCATGCCCCCCATTGAAATCCTTAATAGAAACTCCCTTTTGCCTTGGGTTCATCCTGCCATGCCCCCCATTGAAATCCTCTAAGGCTTTGTTTCCCCCAATGCATCATGTAAAGATTTCTTTGTCAGTCCTAGCCCACCTTTTGTGCACCTTTGAGACCCCTCTCCCCACCTCGCAAAACCCTATAACCGCCCTGGTCCCCATGAGAAAATTGGATCATTCTTGAATGCAACACAAGCAGGTTACTCTGTGCATGCTTACCTCAAGGATCTCTCCCAGACCATTACTCCCTTTTGGTCTGTCCAAGCCTCTCTTCTCCCCACCCTTCTCTCCAAACATTGCTGGATCTACAGGGTTACCTGTACCTTTTCAACATGATTTGAGAGGTAATACTTCTTATTTCCCCCCTTTCCCCCCTATCCCTTTTGCCACATCCCCTTTCACCAGAGTAACCAGACCGGAGGGTTTTGCATGTGAAATACTGTGTGTATATGTCAATTGTGTTTGGGTGGGAGGGTATAGAACTTATTTGTATGTACTACCTAGTCTTGTGTCAATAAACCTCCCTTATTTGTATCAGAGTATCCCCTTTTTGTGTCCAGGTGTGGGAGGGAGATTCCAGCCAGCTGGAAGTGCATCATGTCCTCAAACTGATGCCAGTGGACATGTGTGGACCCTTTTTAATCAATTTGGCTTATTCCCCAGTGGCGGTTCCCCCCCAGGGAGTTTGGGGCACTTCCCCCCCCAGCGGCCTGGGGGACCCCTGCAGTGCCGTCCCTACTTTAAAAAAACAACCAACCCCCCCCGCGCTGCCGCTTCTGACATCAGCAGCAGCCTCTGACTTCTGCTTCAGAGGCTGCTGCTGCTGTTAGTGATCTATCTCCCTTCCAGGACCCACCCTCAGAGCCGCTCTGAGAGTGGGTTCCGGAAGGGACAAAAAGGCTGAGCTGCTCGCTGCCCAAACCACGTTTTCTATTGAAAAGGCGATTTGGGCGGCTGAGCCCCTCAGTCCACAGCACGCATAGGACATGGGTGCAATGGAACCTCTTGCGTGGGCGCTTGATGCAAGCACCCAGGCGAGAAGATTTGGGCCGGACGACTGAGGCCGTGACCAGCACGCATGCACGCTTCTCCCTGCCTCAGCTGCACATGGAGTTAGGGACAAGGCTGGCGGTGTGCTGTTGTGCTCTCCCGGCCTCTCAACAGCGCACCACCAGCCTCAGCCGCTTCCCTGCCGCTGCCGCTCTCCCCCCCAATCTACCGCTCAGAGCAGCGGGGGGTGGGGAGCGGCAAGGCAGGGAACTCTTTTTTTTTTTTTTTAGCCTTTAAATTGCCCAGTGAAATACTGTGTGTATTTCCAGAGGAGCAGGACATGTGGGCAATTTAAAACAAGATAAAAGTCTCCCCCTCTCCCTCTGCCTGCAGTCCGGGACGGCGAGGACCGCTGGAGCAGCAGCCAGGTAAGTGATCCCTCCCCCCACCCCCAAGGGTCTCCCCACCCTGCTCCCACACCCCCGAGGGTGGGATCTTTAGGTGTCTGTTCACAATGCTGGAAACGGGATGCTTTTGAGATCCCGAGATGTAACTGTGAGTCTGGTGATTCATGGGCCTTGAAATTCCCCCACAACACACACACACACGCAGCAGATGGCAAGAATACTACTTCAGAAGGGACTTCTTTCTGAAGCAGCGTTCTTAGCCTCTGCTGCATGTGTGTGTGTCTTTGCTAAAACTGCTTGTAAGTGAGGTTTAAGGTTGTCTGCCTGCTTTTAAACCTGGCAGAGGAGGAGATTATAACCTGCCTAACCTAACTGAAATTGCTTGATTAAGTAATGTAATGTCCATCCAACATTAACCCTTGGAACTTCTTGCTGCTGGGTTATGCCGCCCACCGTTGCCCTGGCTCTGCCCACCGGCCTTACTGCCCCTCCAACCTCAAGACCCACCAGTTGCCCCTGTTATTCCCCCTAAATTCAAGAGTTGTTTGGATATTGGGGTACCAGCCCCCAATATTCACTCGTGGGAGTGGGTCCTTGTTCTAACAATGGACTTTTAAGGCATCAGTGAGCATGAGAGTGGTAACTAGAAGATGACTTTACTATTTGAGTTGATTTACCTTTAGTGGTTTAGCTTATGGACTCCTTGCTTTTAGGGATAGATAAATAAGTAAACAGTAATACTACAGCTGTATTTGAAACTGAACTGGTCCCCCAAAATTTTTCAACTCAACCTTAAAGAAAGGATGGAAATGTAGGCTCCCTTTTAGGGAGCTCAAAAATCCCGATGTATCAAAATATTTGAATCCCAGTTGTCAGTCTATTTTATTAATTTCTTATTAATGCAAGGTTCCACTGAGGCCACTTTCAGACATCCCCCCCCCCCCGTGCGCATATTCTGGCTGGGGGGGGATGCCCAGCCAGAATATGCACAGGGATTGGCCAGTCTGAAAGCTGCCCCCCCCGCACGGCAGGAAATTGAGTTGTGCATCTATACACGTCTGCCAGCAAAGCTGCATTGGGGCGGGGGGGCAGGGGGGCTTTGAAACCAGTTGACCCCCATGCATATTCTGGCTGTGCATTCCCCTCCACAACCAGAATATTCACCAGGGGGTGGGGGGGGATGTCTGAAAGTGGCCTGAGTACCTTGCTGAGGTCTGCATAGAAGGCATTTTTGTCTCCTATGGCCACCCCATTTCACTGACCTGCTTCCTGGACCCACCCACTCCCACTCATAAAGAAAAACGTTGTCTCCTTTCAGCATCCTTTTCCCATCCTGCAGTCCCACAGCACTGTGTTTCAATGACTTATCCCACACTAAACAGGGGATCAGTGGGAAGCAACCTAGTTCAGCCCAGTCATACTTCAGGGGAGGCAGGGCAAACGGGTACTTCTGCCCACCCAGTACTGCCTGTGGGAGGGGAAATATTTTCTGCTCTAGCAAATGTGACCTCAAGACCCACAGATTCTGCTGCAGGGCTCGAGGTCCCTGAGAATTTTGCATGAATTGAAATTTCCCCCCAATATCAATTGATTAGATTATGGCCAATTAGAATACAGCAAAATGAGGCACAACACTAGCAAGAGAAATGAGTGATTAGTTTAGCCAAATTAAATTTGACCCAGACTGCACTGCATTGTACACAGGTTCCCAATCAGAATCAAGAAAGAAAGGGGAAACTGTAGAAACAAATTATTATAAATCCATATGAAGCGAATTTGATGGTAATAGCATTTTTGTGGAGTTTTTAATTCTGGGATTCATATATTATGGTGTGTCAAAATCTTCTTCCCCTAACATGTGATGCCTATGTTTGGTAATAACTACTCAAAATTTTATGGACAGATTGCATTGGAAAAAAATGTCATTTGCAAGAATATGATATTTATTAACATATATAATTTTTTGTCAGCTCCAAAAATCAGAATTTTTGAAATTTATATCCTTTTATGAGTTTGCATATAGGCAATCTATATTACCACAACCCTGAGTTCAGAAGATTTATTTGGAAACTATGAGGAGTTTTTCCTGGTTCCCTTTCAGCAAAAAAAATCCACTTTTAAACTGGACTGGTTGCCAAAATCTACACTTAGAGAAAATGACTGGAAAATGATGTCCATGGACAATTTATCAAACAGGCTCAAGAAGTGAGCAGGATACTGCTTTAGCTGGCTGGACCGGTATTGTTATCCAATGCAATTTTATGATATACTGATGCAGTATATCAAATTGTGCATAATTCTGCTGGGTAGAATCATTTAGACAGTATTGTTTTTTCCTCTCTGAAGGCTGAGCTTAATGTTTTACTCTGGGTAGCATGCTGTATTATCAATAGGGCACACTACAGATTATTTATTCTCTAAATTGTATTTGGTGCCTCCTTGGGGAATTAAAATAATGAAAACTAAATGTGAATTATTAGCTGCATTAAGTACTAGTGCTATGGGTTTATTTGCTCTGCGATCAATGATACAGAGAGAATTCATTATTGATGATAGATATTGTGAGTATGATAATAATTTGCTGAAGTTAACCCCTTATATATTGGGAGCAAAACAGTGCTCTCACATTCTGTCACATGGTAGTTTTATATGTTGTGGTATACAAGGTGCTAGCTGGGTTCAGTCCTGGCAGGATTAGCTCCTGGACCAGCCAGCACTCAGCCACCAGGCACAGGTGGAGCTAAAGATGCATTAGCCCAATATGGGCATAGAAGTAAACCCTGTAAAGGGGAGGTCTGGAAAGGAAAGCGTTGTAGTTAAAGCTGAAACTGGTAGCTGATTTGGACCCATGGGTGGTACCGTGTTGGGTACTCAACAGGTTATTGGATTACCAATTCGGTACCTTAGAAATTGGCAATTTATGATACTGATTTTCCAATTTTTCCACTTACCGATAGGTAAATTGGGACCAAAACCCCCCAAAATCAGGATTGGAAGTCAAAAAATCAGGACCAGATGTCAGCATTCTGGGACATCAGGTTCGCAAATTGGGTTGAAATTGGGTACTGACACTGCCTGAGTCAATTCAGGTATCAGCAATTCTACCGGTAAACCTGCTGTTTGTGGGCACTCATTTCAACTCTAGCTGTAGTCTCTTGAAGAGCTACTAGGGGGGCTACTAGGGATGTGTGAACAAAACCGAGTTCGGAAATTCGGTTCGGTTTGAAAGTTCAGTTCAGTTGACAGACCTATTCAAGTTCGGTCGAATTCCGAACTTCCGAACCGAGTTCATACATTCAAAACTGGTTTTTTTTTTCCTTCTGAACTGGTTCAAATTCGACTGAACAGTTCGGTCAAATTCAGGTTTGGTTTGAAGGTTCGGTCGACCGAACTATTCGAGTTCGGTCTGAACTTCCGGACCGCATTCGCACATCCCTAGAGGCTACTTCTAATGGAAGTGTGTATACTCTCCAAGGGTTGGGGAGCAAGGAACCACTGGGGAAAGAATTGCATGGGAAGTAGATGCCTGAAGCTCGCACACCATACAGGATACAGGAAACATGATACATAAAGAAGAATGTGACATCTGCAAGTGGGTGATGGAGCTGATTTTGTGAGTACTTGCTCAGTCTGAAGGCTGGTCTGTTACAGGTACATTGTGAGTTCTATACTAGACAATGGCAGAAGTAGTTTGAGGTCGCTTGCAGATGAGACCTGGGGGCCAGGGGAACGTCCGGGAGTGGAGATAGAGTTAGGAGTGATCCTGGGAAGTTCCACTGTGTGTGTGTGTGTGTGTGTGTGTGTGTGTGTGTGTGTGTGTGTGTGTGTGTGAGGTGTTAGCCCATTTCTAGCATGGTTTTCATCACACATTGCAGGGCTAGATTTTTGAGCTCTGCAGTGTATGATGGGAAATCATGCTAAATACAGGTTATTACCACCACCCCCACTACCCTCGCACACAAATGGAGCTTCCCGGGATTGCTCCTAAGGTGATCTCTGCTCCTGGAAGTCCCTCCCCCTCCCATACGCTCATCTGCAAGCGACCTCAGCTGAGACTTGCATTATTTGCAGTTCTGCGATAATAGACTCTGCTACATTATACGAATGTACCATAGCTTAAGGTTGCAAAGAATTTTTTTTGCTTCACTTCATAAATCTACAAACACAAGACCTCACCTCTGGAGCTCCAGCTCCGTTCCAGCCCGTTGACTCACTTCACCTTGATCAGCTCAGTCTATTCCTGCCTGCTCTCCTTTCAAGCCTGCCTTTCCTAGCTTGTCTGCTGCCAAGCAACCTTCCTGCCTGCACCTAGACATGATCCTGCTCTTTAGAGATGGACTTCTCCCCCTCCCCACCTCCGGAATTTGACCATTAGCCTGGTGACCCCATAGATTGTTGCTCAGCCAGCTCTGCCCCATGAGTACCACGACCCAGATCCTTTAAACCCAACACAACATTTGTGCAATGATGGAGCTCAAACCTGATTGGTGGCCCTTAATAATAAACATGTCATGGCTGTGGCCAAAAAAGAAAGCATTATGAACAGTGCTAATGGTAGAAAAACAGTAAAAACAGTGGTCCCCAAACTTTGGGGCCAATGAGCCACTGTAAATCCTCCATTTCTTGTGGACTGCTATGCGGTCTGGCGCATAATGGGTGGTTTTGGTCACTGTCAAGTCTGTGACAATGGCCCTTTTCAAATGGGTGCAAGTGCATGGGGGGATGGGTAGGTGCCGCAGTGGGTGGGTGATGTATAGCTCGTTACACAGATGCCCATCTACCTCCATCCATCTCCATGCACGGAGACACCTCCGTCGTTCCCAATGCCTCCGTGCCTGGGCGATGGGTGGAGTGCAGGAGCGTGCATGCACCCCCACCCACTTACAGTTGTGGTCACATGGACACCTCACACACACACCGCCCACCCACCTGCACATGTGGGAGGAGTGAGGGGTATCCGTGTAAAAAGGACAAATATCTGGAATGGGAAAAGGAGATTGGGAGAAGACTGTAGTAAGTATGACTCTCTCTCTCAACCAGTGTATTCACGTTATAGCTATCCCTGGTCCTCTTCTCTCCAAAGATGGCCACAGGACTGGTGGCGACTCATGTCCTCTTTGCAGTAGTTGTGGCTAGTATAATGCATCCGATGGACAGCTTGTTGGGGATTCTAATTTACTGTTATTACAGCCCCTTCAGTCCTTCTGGAAAATCACACATTTACAGTTTAATATAGGCTTACAGATCATCTGCAGGCCACTTTCCATGGCTTTGCAGCCCAGAGCCCACCAGTGCTCCACAGGCCACACTTGAGGAACTATTGGCATAAAGGACATTAGACACATTGAATTTTGTTGTTTGTTTTCTGGGTATATTTAACTAGGGAAAAACCCAAGCTATTGCAGTTTAAGAGAATAATCTAGTCGTGAAAGTGGCCCGATAGCTAGTATTTAGAATGCCAAATTCTTTCAGCAGGGATGTGTCTGTACTCGCATAGCACCTTGCACACTTTGGGCAAAGCAAATATCTGCACTACTTTCATATCTGCGGTGACCAGAACCCCCTGTTCCTCCATACCTATAGGTGGAGATGCCTTGGGCTCTGCTGTGCCCTCTGCCACAAAGAATAACCTTGCCCCAGCTACCATCCCACTGCAATGCACAGGGGTATGGTACAGCTGTACTAGTTAGGCTTCTAGGTGCTGCTGTGCTGCACCAAACTTCTTACAATGTTCAGGAGTCATTCTGAAGCATGTGCTGAAGGCATTTCATTGGTTATGTCCTGGAGGATCTAGCACATTTGGACTCCTAATAAATAGCTATGTGGTCAAAATGAAATGATAATTTAAGGCTAGTGGCAAGGAATGCACAGAGATTCTTGGGACAATGTGGCTTACCATCTAAGATAACACAGTAATTTGTACTTTATAACTTGGCCCAAGGGGCAAGACAGTGGTTAGTTAGGGTTCATCTGTCCAATTTAATTTATTTATTTAGTGCTTTTCCTAATGTATGCGTCTGTTAAAAGCAGTTAAGTGACGTGCAGTTTTTTTGGCTAGGTACAGTCTCTGGTGTGTCTTGTTGGACTTAGCTGCTGTTCTAGATAGAGCCAATTTCTTGCATATTCTTGTTTCATCCCATTTGGTGGAATGGAAAATCCAATCAGCTGTAAATAATGAAGGAGAAAAAGTATTTAACACGCTCTAGTGAAGGGGATGTGTAGCAGGGCGAGCTGGGGTACCTTGGTTGCACCTGCTCCAGGAAGCCTCTGGACCTAATTTCCTGGTTCCCTGAGGCTCAAAGGACTTGAGTAGCCCAGATGGGGCTGCTAAAGTGAAGTGTGGCATATAATTGTTGGCAGCTTGTCAGGTGACTAGAAGCCCTGATCATTTAAATCTGGGCTGGGAGCCTGGCAGGAGGGTGGGGGTGGCAGAGAGCAGCCTACAGGGAAAGCTGGAAGGAGCTGCCTCCAGGTTGAGGTGATATGCTTGGGAGGTAATTCCTGGAACAAGAGTGTTTTCCGATGGACATCCACCACCAGAGTTGCTCTGGGGGTACACCCCCACATCCACCCGCTCCCAGCTTCACCTGGGTCCAGATCAGATGGACCCGGCAGGCTCCCCAGCTTGTGGTCTTCCTGCACGGTGCGCCCCCTTCACCATAGAGTTGTGGGACTAGACTGCCTGCAATGCTATGATGTTGCCCGGGGCAATGGCCGGCTGGAAATGGAACAGCAGTGTGGTTCTTCTTTGAGTGGCTCCTCCCATTCTCACAAATGGTTTTGCGCTTGCACGCCCTTCTCTTACGGCATATACCAAGCTCATATTTTAAAAACCACGTGACGTACACAAGCCCCCACACTATATAAGGCACCTTCCTGCCTAAACCCAACAGTTCCTTCCAACCGCTTTCGCGGCTTACTGTATTGTACTAAGCTCTTCCACAATGACTTCTATTAAACACAGCTTTAAACGCTGCTTTTCCTGTAACAGGAAAATGACCACTAAGGATCCACATGGACAATGTTTAGTCTGCTTGGGTGTTAATCACAACCCAAAGAACTGTCATGAGTGTCTCCTCATAAAACCGAAAACTATCAAGGAGCATATTATCAGACTCCCAGAGCTTCTGAAAGAGATAGAGGAGGATCAAAAACGTAAGTCTCTTGTGGCTAACAAAGAACAGGACATTTCTCCACAAATACCGACTATTGGAGCTGAAGTTACCCTTGCAGCTTCAGTCACTCCTAACACTCAGTCACCTCTACCGAGTTTGTCTCGTCTTGAAGATTTTGCCTCACCACCTCTTAAGAGAACAAAATTCCACCATGGGAAAGAGCCCGCCAGCACGATGGTTCACTCGATCTCCCTTTCTCCCTCTGATGAGGAGGATTCCTTTTTAGGGGTGGACCTCTTGGCCCCCCCATAGTCCTGTCTCTCCCTTGGTTATTACCTCCCCCCAATATAATGCAGAGGAGGCAACGGATGAACCATTTGTGGGCTCTCCTTACCAGCCCCCTTGCATCCACTGGGTCGCTGAAACCTGGGAACAAGAGCCTAAAACCAGAGGCCTCCCTCCCTTATCCCGGTCGGAGACTGATTTTCCCTGGGCTTATTTTAAGGAGCAAGAAAGAGCCAGGAGACAGGACACTAAGTTGATTGTTTCTTGCTTGCAACAACTTGTAAAATTGTCGACTGCTGCAAGTGCACAGCCGGCGCGATCCCACGCCGACATCGACAGCTTTCACCCCGCCCCATCCAGCCCTGAGAGGACTTGTACAACGTCGGTTACCAGATTTCCTCTTCAACTGACCTTGAGAACTCACAAGCCTTCGATGTCAAAGTATTCACTACGTCAGCACTCGACGTCGACAACACCGGCTTCTCCGATCCCATCTATGTCGACAAGAGCTGTCTCGACATCAAGAGCAAAGTCCTCAACACAGATGCTTCCAGAAGCTCCTACAATCTCGAAACCGACTCCCTTTCAAATTGAAGCTAGGAGGGTTTTCCTCCAACGTCAAGAGAAGCAAAGACGTTTTAGGGAAAAGAGAAAAAGGCCTCTTCCACAGTTTGTTCCTTCTCCACCTCAAGTGGATATCACCACACCGGTACCTGAGCCTGATATCCCACCTGAGCCGGTGGTCCTGTTGTCTGACACTCCAGAGGGTTTTGACAATCCAGACTCGGAGAGCCTGTCAACTTACTTTGCCTCTCTTTAAGCGGTATTCCATGGATACCGAAAAGCTGTGGTCTAACCCAGCAGCTATTCAGCCAATCTCTGCTACGGCTAGCTTGTATTATTTATTTCCTCCACAGCAGGGCTCTATATTTTTTAAGCACCCGTTGCCTAACTCCCTCATTGTTGCAGCCTCAGTTGAAAGATTCCAAAAGAACATCCAGGAGGCGTCACCTGCTGATAAGGAAAGCAGACATATAGACGTCTTTGGGAGAAAATATTTTGCCTCTAGCACAATGCTAACGAGGGCAGCAAACTATGTGGCAGGTATGGCTTCTTTCCAGAACCACCTATGGAAGGAAGTGCAGAAAGCCATTCGCTTGTTACCTAAGGACAAACCAAAATCTCTGCAATCTATTTGTTCTGGTGGATTTCTCACAGCAAGGTTTCAACTTCAGACTGCACGCCATTCCTCTGACACGGCAGCACATGGAGTTGCTAATGCTATAGTGACCCGAAGATTTGCCTGGCTTCGTGGGACTAAGCTGGAATCTCACCATAGGTCAAGGATTGAGAACTTGCCCTTTGACCAATCTGGGCTCTTTGCAAAGAAGACAGATGACACTCTGGATAAAATTCAGAAATCCCACGCTACGGCAATCAAAATGAAAATTTCTCAGAGGGACCAAGGGCCCCAGTACCAACAATTTCACCAGTACCACGGTCAATCATCTTATTACAGACCTCACAAGTACTATGTGGGAGGTTTCCAACCACAGCAAAAAAGGTATTACCCCTACTCTGCTACATATCAAAATAGATCGAGGCCACAATATACCTCCTATTGGCAGAGGGGTAATTCCAAGCAGTCTTACTCCACCCCTCCTTCTAGGGGTCGAAAGTGACAATTACTGCTCCCGTCTGCATTTTCTTCTGTTGCTCAGGCCACCTTAGTTAACTTTGAATATGTCTTATTGGATTGCCTCCCTGTTTGGAGAGGCATTACTACCAATAAATGGGTTTTACGTATTGTAGAATTTGGTTACAAGGTATATGCCGTAAGAGAAGGGCGCGCAAGCGCAAACCCATTTGTGAGAATGTCCAGTGCCATCTTGAAGAACCTTGTTTACAAGATAGCAACCTTCTGTTGCACACATTGGAGGGACCACTGCTTCACTTTGGGCTAGTGCCATGGGTTTGACTGGCCCATTCTGCCAGTGACACTCTGGGATATTCCAGAGCACCACCAGTAGGGCTGCCCCAGAGCAGGCACATCCTGCTCTGATTCAACATCTGGCAGGGTGCAAGTAGACAGATGGGCCACCTGGTGGTGAAGCAGGCTGGTGTGGCCAGCACCAGGGCAGCCCATCCATCTAAAAACACCCACAATATCATACAATGCTCATGTAAAAGGTGTGTGTGTGTGTGTTTCGGTAGTGAACTGAAGTCCATGGCCCAACAGGAACCCTGGGTGGATCCCTGAAGTCAATAGGAGATATAAAAGAATGGGACAATCCAAGTTACTTTAAGGAGAACTGAAAGTTTGGTGCTTGGTTTTGGGGGGAAACTGACACACAGGATTCCTGGCAGGAAGCAATCAGGGGCAAACCTGTCACGGGTATTTGCCCTTTTGGTCCCAAATATGAGACAGACAATGTTAAGATGGTATTGTTTATAAGACCAACTTCTGTTAGCTTGCTCTTACTTGATAGAAGTTGGTCCAAAGGAAAGTATCATGCTGTAACTATTTTGTTTCTTGTTTCTCACATAGTGGGTAATTTCAGATGTGACGCCACCACAGTCAACCACACTGGATCACAGTGGATCCAGTGTAGTGGCTGTGATGGGTGGCATGTCTGTTTGAGCCCCACCAGATGTTCACCATGGTGAATTCCTGGCAGGGGTCAAAGCTAACCACAGTTCCGGGGGTGAGGCTGGTCTCACCTCCAGAACCATAGTTAGCTGAACCACGATCAGGAAAGGGGCAAACAGAACATTGGTTACCTTGCCCCGTTCCGGAATCATGTCCGAAACCATGATACTGGATCCGTCTCCCCAAGGGCAGGTGGCTGTCGGAGGGCAGGGTTGAGCAGCCACACATTGTGCCGCTCGACCCGCCCCCTCCCAGATCCCATAGAGCGATGGGGCTGGCATGTCTAAAGGATGGATGGCCTCATCATGGACTGGGATCTGAGATGGATTTCGGTCCGGGTTTCAGCGTGTTGGACCTGGAGGCCCAGCACATCTGAAATTACCCAGTGAAATGGGACTGAACCCATTTGGGCAGGGGGGGCCTGGTTTTCCCTCCCCCTCCAGGCTGCATGGGTGGAAGGGGCACCAAGGAGCACCTCCCTCGCCCCTCCCCAGCCTGGGATTTTTTTTAACACCCCCCCCGGGATCACCCGTGGCCCTACCTGGTGGTGCTGGGGCTCCAGCCCCGGGTCCGGCAGCAGATCTTCCAGAGGAGGTGCTCTGGAGCACTTCAGGCCACTACTAGACTTTCTGGGTCAAACCGGAAGGCCTAGCAGTGGTCTGAAACACTCCAGAGCACCGCCCCCGCTGGACCTGCAGCTGCTGCTGTGGCCGCCGCCAGACCCAGAGCCCGACTTACCTGGGGATGCCGGGGTTTCGTCCCCGGGTCTAGTGGTGGCCGCAGCAGCGGCCATGGGTCCAGCAGGGGGCAGTGCTCCGGAGTGCTTCAGGATGCTACTACGCCTTCTGGTTTGACCCAGAAGGCCTAGTAGTAGCCTGAAGCACACCAGAGCACCACTGCCAGTGGACCTGCTGCCGAACCTGCCTGCCGCTGGACCTGGGGCTGGAGCCTCGACACCACCAGGTAGGGCTGCAGGCGATCCTGGGGGGTGGGGGCTGTTTAAAAAATAATAATCCCGGGGTGTGTGTGTGTGTGTGTGTGTGTGTGTGTGTGTAAAATTGAGTACTGAGTTTCAGCTCTAGCCTGTACCAACAAGGTTAAGTCCATTTTCATCCAGGTGACTCAGTTTGTCCAGAAAGTGCCCACAAATGACCAAAATTGGATAATGGGCATCACCTAAGCAAATTAGGGGCTTTATACACATACACCTATTATTCATGTTGTATTTTGTGCTCTCCAGCAGAGAGGGTTAGAGACGAGCACTCTTTCATCCCCCTCCTGTATACTGTTAGATCTAGAGCTGAAATGTGAGTAACTGCTACTATCTGGTTGGATTTCATATGTTATCTGGTTTAATATCTGGCAGCTATCCGGTGTATCGCACAACTGTTTACCAGATTTCCAGTTAACTTTTTTTTCCCCTCTCTCCCTCTGGACTGGTTTGGTTATTTGATAATGTGGTAAATCTGTAAATGGTAATCCAGTTTGGTGGTTAGCCTCTGTGATTACTGGATAGTTACCAGATAACCTCCAAGCTATCCATAATACTGGATATTAACCACCAATAATTTTTTGACATCTGTTTCAGCTCTAATTAGAACCCCCAGGGTTACACATCATGATCAGGAGTCATGCTGCAAACTGATCTGCAATTGTGTTTGTGTGGTGTAGTTATGACTGAGAACATTTGGGTTATTCAAGCTTGCCACTTTTTTTCAGATGGAAAAGACTTAGCACATCTTGGAAGTTCTCATCAGCAAAGCATTCCTCATTTTCCTGTGTCAGTTCAGTGCAAGGTACAATACATCAATGTGCTTCTTAAATCACTTGTTAAATATCTGCTGCTTGCTTCTGCTTGGGAGGGCTTGTGAAGGGCTTCAAAATACACTATTTTTTATAGGTCTGGGCAGGAGGGCAGTTAATTAAGACAGAATATTTTGTCCCTAGTGAATGTCTGCAATTATGAATAACTGTATAATTTTCATGTTTAAGACACTCTTGGGAAACTGATTCATGCAGATAATCTTCAGAACAAGATGACCTGCCACTTCCCACACTTTCAGAACTTCTGCAGTTCACAGCTTGGTGTCATTCTTCAGAAATAAGTTGGAAAATGCATGTTTGCATGTTTCACACAATTCTATTCTTTAAATGGAAAAAAGGGAGCTAAATTACACCTTTCAGGGGTTTATTCACCACTGCACTAGTCTGACAAACAGTCTGCTGCTACAGCTGTTGCAGTTCACAAACCCAAAGTTGATCCTAAGAAATGTGGTCCATCAGGCTGGTTTGGTCACTCAACTGTAAATGGGTATCTGTCCTATTGGGTTGGGGAAAGGTTATTGGACATAGCCACAGCACGTTCTTATGTACTGTTGGTCACAGAAATTGACTTGTGCAACTCCAGTAAAGAAGAAAATATTTCTAAATGCCTGTATAATATTATATACTGTAGGACAAACTGATATCTGAAGAATCTGAAAACATCATTCTTGGTTTATCATCTTCAGGAATGATTGTTTCCTTCTTTCATATGTCACATTCAAACCTCCCAACCATTTGGAGGCATATACAATGGAGTAATGTCTTGTGGTAATGGCAAGATTTCCATAGCGCTCACTGAGAGCACAGTTATTTCATTTTCTAATAGAAATGATCTGGAATTAGAAACACACCCACTGTATCTGACAAAATTAGAATGACTTATGGGCTCATTGAATGGACTCAAATTGCTGCAAAGTAGATTTTGGTTAAATATTAGGAAAAACCTCGGAACTATAAGAGCAGTTGGGCAGTGGAATCAATTACCTAGGGAGACCATGGAATCCTTTTCCTTGGCTGTTTCAAGAACCAGTGGGGAAAGTATTTGTCTGCAATGCTGTAGAGCTATGGCATCCTCCTTGGAGCAGTCAATAGGATTAGATGGTGCTTGAGGTTCCTCTCAACCCTACAATTAGCAAGTGCTATAGTAATAGCATAAGACTGATGAAGTAGAATGATCCCTACCCATAAAGGAGCTGTCATACAAAGCCTTATTCACACATGCAAGTATAGACTTGCTTTTTTTGATACTTCAGAGATCTGGACCCTGCTGTATCGTTCATTAATGCAATGTAGTCTGGGAGGGCTTCTGAAATGCCCAGACTTGGAGTGCTTTCAAACAAGGGGATAACCCACATCCCACACCAGGTGGCTGTCCACCTGCCCATTCATTAGGTGTTAGGCTCCACCAGTCACGTGGCCACCCACCACCCACAGAACATGCAGCATCCACTCATGATGGGATCCAGGAGCATACAGAGCACGCTGTGCAGGCAAATGTGGACTAATTTGCACCCATGTGTCCACATCCGGTCAATTAGGTTGCGTGTAGCCTACATGAGTACAAGTTGACCAGCACCATACACATGATAAATTAAAGTACGTGGGGTTTTTTCCTCATGTTCATAGGCAACTGCCAGCATTAGTACCTCAAGGGTTCCACTCTCTGCCTACTGATTTGCTTGTCAAAGTTGTATTCCCTGGAGCAATGAAGACATGAAAGCCTTCATCGCTCTGTTGGGGGAGCATAATGTATGATACAAGCTTGTAAAATGCTATCAGAAGTAGAGCATTTGGAGGTGGTCCAGAAGCATCAGTTGGTGTTTCAGAATCTCTCTCTCCAGATGGCACAGCAGATACCACAGTGACACAAACCAGCACCAACAGTGGACCAAGGACCTTCAGAGGGGGTACAAGGAGATCTAGACAGCATCACCTTCAGCTGTGGGATGTAAACATTCCCCTAGGGGCGGATTGGGAACTTAAAATGGCCCTGGAAAATATTCGGAAAGTGGCCCATGTTGTGGGAGGAGCCAAAGGTAGGTGGGACAAAAGGTAGGCAAGGTCAAAGGGAATTTTGATATTTCCATGGAATATGCAATGAATAAAAAACCTAAACTGAATATAGGCAAGGGTTTATTAAACTCCAATAATCCAAGCCAGAGCAGCAACAGTACATGCAATTCAAGCAAATCAATTCATTTTGAGAGACACCCCTCCCTCCAATAATCCAAGACAGAGCAGCAGCAGCAATGCCCCATGACCTCCCAGAACCTGCCCCCTAGAGCAGCAAACCTGTGGCCCCAGCCTGAAAACACACACAAACACACTCCATGGGGTAGCCTCCCCCCCCCCCCAAACACACGCTGGTCCTGCTGGGGCTGCTCCACCGCCCTCCTCCTGCCTCCCTGTGCGCTGTGGAGAGGCAGGCAGACAAGACAGGCACTCATGTGGAGGCTGGAGTGGAGACCAGCCATCGCCTGCCACTGGGCAGGGCAGAACACCTCTCTGCAACATGCAGGGAGACAGAAAGTTCCTTGTTGGGCCAGCCTAGTCAGGAGAACCCTTCTGCCTGGCCCTGCCGACCCTGATGTGCTGGGGGGGGGGGGGGGGG
>QEPC01005822.1:8048635-8089811 GCA_003113815.1 Sphenodon punctatus | reverse complement strand
CCTGGCCCCGGGTCTGCTCGCTTTTCGGTGGGCATGCCTGGGGCCAGGCGGGCTTCCTTCGGAAGGGAGTTCCACAACTGTGGCCTGACCACCGAGAACGCCCTCTCCATGGTGGCTGCCCGCCTTACATGGGGGACCTCCAGATAGGCGCCTCCAGTGGATCGGAGGGTCATGAAGTAAGAGATGCATTTCTCTTCTCTCCATGAGGACAACACATTCTCCCACTAGTCTGTGCTTTTCTCCTTCACCTACAGAAGTCTCTCAGTGGGTACAGCTTTTTCTCCTGACAAGTAGCTCTCAGCATGCATCAGTTCCTCTTGCAGGACTTTGATCCTCCCCACAGTGGAGGAAGGCAAGTGCACAGTGCTGAAACACCCCACTACCCTGGTCACAGATCGAGCGAGTGCTCTTCTGTGCCTAGAAATCTCATTGAACCAACAACAGCAGGTGGCAAGGATCTTCTGCATCGCTTGGAGGTTCTACTCCGTAGTAGTCATTAATTATTAATTATTATTATTTTTATTATTATTTTTATTTATTTATTTATTATAAGCATTTGTATAGCGCCAGCTGTGTACCTGGTGCTTTACAGAACAATAAGATAGATGCGGTCCCTGCCTACAGCTTACAATCTAATAGACATGGAAGGGGGAGACAAGGATAGGGAACATAGGGAGAGACAAGGGCTTGGTGCACGATAATGAGCACCATTAAATTCTCAGCATCTGTGGCTACAGTACCAGAATCCATGAATTCTGCTGATCACACACCAAATGTTTTGGAAGTTTTACACAGCTTGGCAGCTGCCTAGCTAGGATTGGCTGTGTGCCGCACATCAGCAACTATTGACCACTATTGGCCATCTGTCATCACATGACTGGCTTTGCGGCTAGCTTTTGGCTGCAATAGGTTGAAAAAGTTTTTGCAAAGTTGAGTGTATTTGTGTGTTGTGCTGGCAATGCTAATCCATGTAAGAGACACATCAATTAATGTAAAAATATTACAGCTGTTACATGGAAACATGGGATTTTTAAAACTGGGCTTGGGGAGGAACCCAATTGAAGATTCCCTTCACCCCTTGCAGATTCCCCCTCCTGCCCATTTCTTCTGTTAAGGGAAGAACCTGCAAGTCAATGAAGGTCACTGCGGGAGCAGAGCTACCCATATATATTTTTTTAAAGTAACAATTTTTGCATGTCCTGACCATGAGGGGTCATGATGCCACAGAAAGCTATTCCTGCCAATTGTTTGCCAGGGAAAGCCCAAATGGCTTCTGTTTTTATCTGTGAGTGCTGCGGCCACCTTGAGTACAGGGACCCAGAGAAGTTGGGGGGTGATGGATACCTTGGCCTTTGTTGACATTTGGCTGAGACCTGATGTGCAGAGAGAAGAGAACTGTCAAACTCATCCTGCGAGGCTGCCTATGGGCTCATAGCGTGGCACATGCACACAATGAAGTTTTGTGTACGCATGATGCAGAGCAGACACCACACAACCCTGCTATAGTTCAAAGTTCAGCAGCATGGAAGAGTGGGAGCCCCAAGAGAGATGAGAGAGTGGAATGGGATGCAAATGAGATGCAACTGTTCTGGACGTGTGTGCACTACCCGTCACTAATGGAGGCTTGACCTTCCATGTCATTTTTCCTCATTACTGTCTGGATGACAGTGAGAGGATACACACGGGGCCACTGGGAGTGCCTCAATCATATGGTGGAGCTGAATGTCTTTGAGGAAAGAAGTGGCTTAGGATACAGGGAATATGAACCCACGGAAGGAGAACTTCTTGCCCTACATGAGGTTTTGAGGGATACTTCCAGAAGCAGTGATGTTTTCAGCTCCCCCTATATTGTAATGCCGAAGATGCTAGTAAGCGGCTACAAGAGGTGTGTGTTTAAATGGGGGAATATATGCAAATAGGGAGAGATGTCCAACCCCACAGTGGGTGAGATCCCAATAGAACTGTGTGCTGAAATCTGTCATTAAGCCATGAACTGTGCTGTGAGCCATGGACTGCAAAGACTGATTGCCTTGGCTTTGAATTTTTAATTTTGCTTTCAGTGTGCACTATAGGTTCTGAATAAAGTATGCAATTCGCTCAATAAACTCAGCATTGTGTGCATAGTAAAAGATTAGGTCCAGCCACCAAGTGCTGGCAGGTGTAAATGCAGGTATGCACCTCTGTGGGCGTGGGCAGGGATAGCAGGGGCTGGAACACTTCCAGGAGTGATATTTCAGAAGAAAGGAACAGCTGGTGTGGCAGCTTCTTCCCGTGGTGCGCCGCGACTGTGCGTCATGATGAGATGGGAGACTGAGAAGGGGTAAGGGGTTGGTAGGCAGAGAAGAATGCCTGCCCTTCTATTAAGTTTGTCAGGCTAAACCTGTAAGTGGGGGTTTGTGGGGGCTGCCCACATGCACAAGAACTACACACAGGGGCTGCCTGTTTATTAGGGTCTGTCACGGGTTGGAGGTCCGCACCCCCACTTTACCGGGTTTGAGTGACTCAGTTTCCCTCGCGTACAGTCCACTTGAATTAGTTTTTCTCTCTGGCCGATTCAAGCCTGCCGCAGGGACAACCCCTTTGTCACCCAAGGACCAGATCCTTCCCGTTTACAGACTCTTTCTCTCTGGGTTCGCAAGAGCTTGAGAGCCCTTGTTGCTCACTTGTGTTCCAATATTAAACACAGACACTTCTTCATAAAGATAAGAAGTCAGTTTATTGATTACATAAGCAAGATTGTTGATACAGAGTGGTTACTAGAAATCAAAGGTAAATATAACGCATTCCTATATCTATACTGGTTGAGTTCCTAGATAAGAATCTTACCCTACTAAAGTCCATTTAGGTTCGTCTCAGTCCTTGATGTAAGCGACTGGGTCTTCAGTTTTTGAGTTGCTAAAAGCAAAGTCCTGGTCTCAGTCCATAGTTTCCAGCCTTGCTGGCTGCAAGATGTTGAGTGAGTTCCCCGTAGTCACTTCCCCTCTGGGGTACAACTCCTTGTATCCCCAGGAGGAAACCCCTCGTATCTTCTTGAGGCTTCTAGAATTCCTTTTGTTCTCTGTATCTGCTTTCCGTGTCTCTTGCATGTAGGCAATGGCTGCCTGTATTAGCATTTTAAATGTCTCGGGCCATCCGTCTGGGGCAAATCCACAAACTGTCTTTCCATTTCCTGGAGCTTGGTCAAGTGTCACAGTCTTGATTTGAGTTTTGCAGTTCTTAATTGTAACATTACACACATGTTGCACCTTTTGCTTTACATATTTACTAGACTTGTAGTCTACATGTAGGCCAGTATCACACGTGTGTGACCCTATGTTCCTCCGTGACAGTCTACACATGCTAAACATGTGAGTGGGGACTGAGTGGAAGCTGCATGAACCGAACATGGACTCAGGCAGGCGATTATGTTTTTTGATTTCACCCTTAGAGTTTGGAGTCCCTGACTAGGGAGATACTGCAGTTCGAGAAGCTGCTGTCCCCCAGCTGGTGCAGGCAAGGAGACTCTCCATCAGCTCCCAGAGGCTTCATCCCTGGTAGAGCCAGGAGCTGCAGCTCCTGCAGCTGGGGTCTGTTCCTTGAAATGTGGCTGATTTGAGTGTTCTCCAAGATATTGGGAACTGGGCCCCTCAGATGTAGTTGTGATGAAATCCATGGGAAATAACTCACAGATGATGCAAGTAGGATTAATGGCAAACAAATGGGATGGTGTTTCTGCACAAAGGTGTTTCATCTTCATGTTAATAAGGACTTAGGAATTGGTTTGAAGGATCAACTTTCAAGTGATTTAACATAACCGTGACAACTTTAAAACAACTTCTAGATTAGAAGCAGCCTGACTGGGGGCTCTCACCCTGAACCTTTCCCTAAAAGGGCCCATTATTAGGACCTAAGCCCAGGCTCTACAATGCCTTGCTACACCCTAAATACAGGGGATAAGCTACCTCTAGATACAAAACTGTTTTGTGTGAAAACTTTGTGAAGGCGAATGGATCAGGCCTTGTATGCATGGTTAGAAATCTTGAGGTCTGGTTGGCTAACAGCAGAATGACAAGTGAAACCCATACCTGGCCCTCCCCAATATGGATAGTCTCTTATTCTAGACATGGGTTGTATCTCTCACAACTCTAAAATCCACTAGATGATTATTGTAGTCAAACCTCCCCCTTAATCTGGACAAAAAGCATGTCCCCCAACGTATCTGGATAAGTGTGTCTATGCTATTGTGAAAAAAAGGGTACTGTATAAATGTCCCAACTGTCTTAATATGCTAAAGTATGTGTGCATGTTTCTACATTAACACATCCTTAACTGTGTTAATTCACATGTAAAACAGTAATTTGTAATGTACTTTGTCAATAAAATGTGTTAGTGGTTTGTTTGGCATGATTCTCAGTTCATAAATTATATCGGTAACAAATGTTGCATATACTCACTTTCCAAGAAAACTCAGTTTGTGAAATCTGGTGAAGAAAAGGTCTCACAGAAAGCTGACCTCAACCCACCCTCCAGCACTGTTACAGTAGACTGGTCAGACAAGTGTTTTCTGTAAGCAATTGAAATAGAAAACTTTGGAGAGAAAAAAAGTCTGTGTGATAACACCTACATTTCAACACACAAATTGAACAATATCATGTTTGTGTTGTGGCCTTTTCTTTTTACAAGTCAAACAAACTTCTAGTTTGAAACTCCCTCTTGTTTTGAAATTAAATATGGATTTGGTACAGAAATGTACACATACAACCTCAGAGCTAACTAGAAACAGATGTTGAGCAAGATGCCACACAAGGAGAAACCCACTTTAAACAAGCACTGTACTGTATTAACTGGAGTCAACTAAGTTTATTGCAAACAGAGACAAGCTTTTCTTAGTTTCTATAAATTGGTGCACATTCCTCAGTGTGTGAAAGTGACACCCCCTGTTAGCAGGCAGTGATTGGCTGTCAAATTTATCGTTTAATGTTTTTGTCTCCATGGTGACCAACCCTTGATGCTGCAAAAAAGCGAAGGCCGGACAGGAATATTAGCTTTACACAGGGAAAATTACTTTCTTCTTAAATCTGAATCAACAGCATTGTTATGACTTTGTGTACATACCAAATCAAACCCCTGGTGCCATAATTTAATTAGAGATACTGTCAGTTTTTAAAAAAAAATCACACATCTATTTGAATTTTTGCTTACTGTTATTACACACAGTACCTGCTTAAAGAGATTGGTTTCCCTTGTTTGTTGGACAACGTAATCCCCCAGGAGGTAAGTCTTTCAAGTCCTTTTATGGGCTTGATCCAGTAAGTATTTTTGAGACTGTTAAAGACCAACTATTGAGTCTGGCTCTTTAGGACAAGCTTAAGAATTATGTTTTTAGCTCTGAAGATCTCTGGTTTAATTCCCAGTGTGGTGGCCAAGATAGGATCATCAGGAGTTTAATTCTACAGCTGGCCTGGGTATCGGGCCCAACTTGGCTCTGCAACTTACATCTCTGGTGGGTTACAGTTGTGCTTTGCATGTAGTCATCTTACTGTTACCCTTGTCTGTTCGTCTTCCTTGTTCCTTGTGTGGATTCTTTGCACTACAACAATCATGTGGGAAATGGATATCCTTTTCAAAGACTACAAAGATTGACAGGAGCCCCTGTGGGAGAGGTGCACCTGAAAATGTCTTTTAATTCACTTTTTGAAAATGTCCCGGGTTTAAGCTGATCCCACCCCCTCCCCTTTAGATTTGACCCCCAAATTGCATTAATTTCTTCAATTCAGAGGTTCCCAAAGGATGGGTTGGGCACCCCAGTGCAGTCTTACCTTCTGCAGCTGAGGTTGGGAACCCAACTGATATTTGATATACTTGGCATTCTGTTCTAGTCTGGATGTGCTCCTTGATTAGTGGCTCAACTTGGAATCTCAGGTTGTGGTCATGGCGGGGAGTGCGTGTCGGCAGTTACCTCTTGTCCGGCGGCTTCGGCCGTATCTCTCAGACTCCAACCTTGCCACTGTCATCCATGCCTTCATCACCTCGAGGCTGGATTACTGCAATGCGCTCTACGTGGGGCTGCCCGAGAAGCTGGTCCGGAGGCTGCAGCTGGTGCAGAATGCTGCGGCCCGTCTCCTGATGGGGGCGGGTCACAGGGAGCACATGAAACCAGTGCTCTGGGCTCTGCACTGGCTGTCTATAAAGCACTGGGCCAGGTTTAAGGTGCTGGTTTTAACCTTTAAAGCCTCTCACAGCCTGGGACCTGCTTATCTGCGGGACTGCATCACTCCCCATGTGCCCGTGCGACCCTTGAGATCGTCTGTGGGAGCCTTTTTGGAGGTTCCCCGGGCGAGGTGGGTGACCATCGATGTTAGATCTTTTTCGGTGGCCGCCCCTGTGCTGTGGAATTTGCTCCTGGAGGAGGCTCGGTTGGCTCCCACTCTCCTGCTGTTTCGGCGTATATGTAAGACCTGGCTGTTCCGTCAGACTTTTGGTGAGGGGTAGGGGTGGGGGTTTTCCCCACATATTGTATTTTAAAATTGTTTTAAAATTTTATACTGTTTTAATTAATGTTGTTCGCCGTCCCGGGCTGCCCTGTGGGCAGGAGGGGCGGGATATACATTTAAAATAAATAAAATAAATAAATAAATAAATATTTAATTAAAATTGCTGTAAGTTGTCCTGAACTATTTCAGATGGGGTGCAATATAAAACAACACAATATAACAGAGAAATCAATTATATTTATAAGCCTTGCCCCACCTATCCTCTCCCCACAACTCTGCTCACCCCAGACTTGTGCTCCCTTCTCATTGGGAGTCATAGCATTCCTATGCACCACACAGTTCCATTACCCTTCCCTTCCACCTATCCCCTCCACCTAAATAAATATTAATTAAAATGTGGAGCATAAATTACCCACTTAAGTTTCACAACCATGATCTCCTATCACACCCAACAAATCCAGTTAAAATCAAAATTAAATACTTAAGCCCTTCCCCCCCCAAAAAGGAACTGTAGCTCTTATGTCAGGTAGGAGAAGGCTGGTGAGCACAAACCACCTTCTTCTCCCCTTTAAATAATCTGCACAAGAGTTAATCACAGGAGTATAATGTCCTAGAGAGGGTCCAACAATGTCATATTTCTACATCAGCCTACCGTTCCTGAACCATGCATCCCTCCATGAGCTGTTGCTAGGTAATGTGTGTCTGCAGAACTTCCAATGCAAACTGGTATGTCAAGAAAAATACTTTGTCCTAATGATTTTAAGACACCTATTTAAGTAGCTTACATTAATAAAATAACGGACAGTGTGTGAGCTACACTCTCCTGGGGGAACTTGAATAGCATAAAGTGACACATGTACCAGCTCCAGGTGCCTGCTGAAGAGTAACATGACTTAGCTACGAGATTCACTTTTTGAGAATCCTGGAACACTTTGGCCACAGTCGTGAAACCACTTACAATAAATCCAATTAAAGCCAAAAGATCTGCTTGCAAGGTAATTGGAGGTACCCAAACTGGATCTGCAGATGCAGATCGGTTTGCAGTTACAATGATGTTTTATGTGTTGCATGTCTTTGTTGCTATCTGGGGTCATGGGGTTATATTTAAAACCTTAAAATGGGGTAACAGAGGCAAAGCATTTGAGATTTTCTTAAGTAAGTGGTTTCAGGATTGTCACTTTTAAAAGCTGTAATGACAACCTTCCCTGCTCCTCAGTCTAGTAGATATTTTCATCCTCATTTTATAGGCAATGAAAGGGTGATCACAGTCACCCTCTATTTTACTGTTTCTAATGGTACTCTTTGCTGGCCCACAGATGGGACAATGGTTTACCGTTGATCAAGAGCCATGAAGAGATCCTAGCCTTCTGCTTCTGTCTAACCCACAGGACTGCACAGTACCTCTATCTTGTCAGGTAAGGGCGGGGGGAGGAGGAAATGTTAGAAAGGAGGAAACTCCTGTTGGTAAAAAAAAATGTTCCGATTTTTATACCACTGTAAATCCCCAAGACCAATGAGATTACATCAGCATACAAGCAGTGTAAATGTGATCAGAATGAGAGCTGACAAGTTAATTATGTGTGTCAAGAAAAATGATACAGACAGGAGTCGTCGTGGATTTGTGCTCAGATTGTCTAAGATTTCAGAAAAGGATTTATTTTTCTGTATGAATGACTTGGCTCTTCTTTTACTGCATACTTTGCGTCTATACAGCACTTGCCATTTTTAGTTTGGAGGATTCCCAATGGCATTGCACTGAGAAACACATAGAAGGAATTCTATCTGTTTCACTGTTTCTAATGGTACTCTTTGCTGGCCCAAGGATCTACTTGCACAGGTCCTGTTAAAGGATTAATTTGTATATGCCTAATTGGTTCATCCATGGATGGTTTGTCAATTAGCTCAGCCCATGTTAATGTGCACATCAGACAAGAACATATGGCTTAATATAAAATGGTAATGCGCTCTCTCATGGATTCTCCTGCCTTGCTATTCTGAATTAGCCCTTCTCACCTGCCAGCTGTACTGACTTTCTCTGTGAATCCTCTTGATTTGATTGATGTTTTCCCCAATGGTAGAAATTTAAACGTATGTTAACTTGCACAAGAGAACCAATTAAAGCCCCTCTTGTATATAAATTAGCCAAGAATCTCAGAGATGCACCGCATATCTGATGGCATAATTGAGCCAAATTTTCAAAGCTGATCTTTTAGAACTAGACTCAACAGAAAACCCTCTTTATCAGAATTGTAACTACTTCAGCTCTACCAAAGCTGCATCCCCCTCCCCCCCACATATAAATTATGGGGAATGAGGAAAGCTCTGAAACATAATGTTTTTCCCCCACAGAAAAGAAACTTTCTGGCAGGGTGATACATTTTAAATTTGCAAAGTGCAAGAGGCGACTGTTTTCATGACACTTCCTGTAAGGTGCTGCTGGGGATTAGGGTCAAGGGTCCACCACAGGAGTCATGCAGAATAGGACACTTTTATGCAGGATCAGGATCCAAGGGCCCAGGATTCATTGCAGAATCAGGTTCAGGGTCCAAAGAAATTAATCAAGATCATAGTCCAGGGCTCAGGTACATCAAGGAACGTCGGGGAGCAGGTTGGGGTACTGGAGTGGTATGAAGACCGCACAGGGTAGAAGGACTGGTCTCAGGAGAAGGGGCAGAAGGACCAGTACTAATGGACTCAGACAGGCACAGACCAGTCCAAACACAAAACAGCAAGCTGGTCCAAAACAGGGAACAAGGCAGAACTGTTTCAAATACAGGAGGAACAGAACCAGCAGGCAAGAGCAAGTCCAGCAGAAACGCAACATGGTTCAGGAAAGGGAAACAGAGGATTCACCCAGCTAGCATCGTCTGGCTGCAGGCCTGCCTTTTATATGGCAAGCAGCCAACAAGGGAGCTGGGGGTGTGGAGCAAAGCTTGGGGAGGAGCATGGCCTGACCAGACAGGGGAGGGTCTTCAGCAAAGCCTCCCCCTGGCCAGAGTGTAGTGGTGGTACTGAGGAAATAGCCACCATGCATAGGGAGCCAGTTCCTTATACTTCCTTAACCCCAGGCCCCAATTTTTTTTGTTATGTAAACTCACTGCTTATTCACATCAGAGTTCCAGATGGTGTGTTCCATTTCGAGTCTGTGACAGGGCAGAGTCCCTGTGAGGTGCTGTCCCTTTAAGAGGAGATAGCACATAGCTGCCTGGTTGTAGTCATTAGCCTTGACAGACGGTGCCTCCCCCTCCCCAAGAAACACCTGGGCCTGGCTTTTTTAGGGTCACCATAATCAAGACGTGTCAGCAGGGTGGCCATGCCTCTCCTTTAAAAGAGGACACTTATGAAAAATACATGGTGCAGGGCTGCATGGGAACCAAGGCAGCCCTGCAATCTGCATCTTTCATAAATGTCCTTTTTTTAAAGGGGAGGTATGGCCACCCTACGTGTCAGGCATGGCTAGAGTAAGACTGTTGCAAGCAGGAGAGGAGAAAACTGGAGAAGTTCATTCACATAGTCCTGTCTTGTGGCTGAGCTACCTTTTTCAGAGGCAGGACTCTGTCACTTCCTACTGCACTAGAAAGAAGCTGTAATCCATACTTTAGAGCCTTTTCTGCTTGTGGAAGACTGAAAGAGATGTTCTAGATTTTTCAGCATTGCCCTTGGAGTAGTGAGGAATCTCAGTAAGGGCAGTGGCTACTGCAGGACTACCAGAATCTGGAGATTCTCTTTCCTGGGTCAAGGAGTGTGCCTCTAGAGTTGTCCACTCCAGAAGATCCAGACCTTGTGTCAGGAGGTGGGATTGGGAAAGAGCTTTCAAGGCCAGCTAGACTAACCCAGCACAGAGGTTCCAGGACCTATTGAAGTTCCTTGATTTCTCTCCTGCTGAAATATTTTTGGCTGGGTCAGGTTGTAAATGCTAGGATTGCTGCAGCAATGATGGGGCAGGAGATCCAGACCTTGCACTGGGAACAGTGACTGGTGAGGAGTTTTCCATTATGCAGCCCAGGATGAGAAATGTTCAGCACTCTGGGGAGTCATTCCTTACTCTAGGTCAGGTAATGGCATGAAGATGGAGGAAGTGGAGCTCCCAGAGCAACCTGATCCCCCGGTATCTGACTAGGATCCTACTCTTCCAAGGCACCATTGACAACAAACTGTGGATGGGGAAAAGGGACTTGGGGAACGTACTCCAGGGACCTGTTGAGAGGTGGAATGGTGGGCTTGCAGTCTGTCTCTGAGAACAAGGATGGGCACCGGATATTACTAGGGGTGTGCACCAGGTCTCCATGTCGTTTTCGTCTTCCATTTTCATTATTTTAAAAATGTTGTTTTCATTATCGTTATAATGAAAACAATGCCGTTTTTGTTTTTGTTGGTATCATTTCAAACAAAGATTTTATTTTTGGTATCGTTATCAGTATCTGTTCCCGTGTGTAAACGAAGATCTTGTGATACCTATAACCCTAATATATATAATAAAACAGACTAGTCTAAATACCTGTATAATATCTAATCTCTCTCTATATGTACATAACTAATATCTATCTAACTCTAAGGGAGATGGGAAGGGAAAAGGAAAGTTATCTATTATCTAATCAATTATCTATATAACTATTCTAATCTATATGTCTATAATATATATCTATATCTAATCTATACTACCTATCTATATATAATGTACGGGGGGGGGAAGGGCAGGGAAAGGGAGAAGGTAAAATGTAGGGTATGAGGAAGGAAAGGTATTGGTAATACAATGAGGGCTAGGGCTTTTGTGTGCACAGTTCTATAAATGCAACCTGACCAGCAGAGCTCTCACAGAAAGGAGAGAAAAAACCTGGCCCTCCCATTATAAAGGGTTGTAGTGCCTTCCCCCAGAGCCAGCCTGATTGCTGGTTGTGGGAGGCAGCAGGCATTGAGAAATCACAGTGTGTCATGAGACTGCTGGGGCCTGCTTGCATTCTGCGCTGCTCATTGGCCAGTGATACATCCATCAGATACTGCTGAGCTACTCACCCCTCCCAGCACAGGCACAGTTCAAGCTATTTAGGGCTCTGAGATGTCTGCTCCCTCCTCCCCTCTCCACATTTCCCTCCCAAAACCCAACTGCCACAGCACTAATAATGACAATGATAACAACATTGTCATTTTTTCATTATCATTGTTCTCGGTTGTCGTTTTAGTTATTGCAGTAATGAAAATTACATGCACATTCCTAGATATTACCTCCTGTCCAAGGCTTGTCCAAGTTCAATCTTGTGAATTCCCCTTTGTGCTTTTATTTATTTATTGAATTTTTTAATGCTGCCCTTCCCACAAGGCTCAGGGTGGCTCACAACCCCCCCAACAGTTAAAAACATTACAATTTGTACACTAAAAACACCCTCCCCTTAAACCCCCATCCTCCCCCACCCAGAACCCAACCAAGCCCCACTTATCCCTGCCTGCCAAATGCTTTTCCAAATAAAGTTTTGCACCACTACCACCAGAAGATAACCAGGCTTAGGCTCGAGCGAACCTCCTGAGGAAGGGAGTTCCACAACCTGGGGGTAGCAACCGAGAATGCCCTCCTGCACATCCCCACCCCACGGACAAGGGTAACCGATGGAGTGCTCAGGAGGACTCCCTGGCTGATCGTAGGAGCTGCAAAGGGACATGGTAGGATAGGTGGTCTTTCAGCTATATGGGGCCCAGACCGTTTAGGGATTTAAAGGTTAAAAACCAGCACCTTGAATTGTGCCCAGAAAACTATAGGCAGCCAATGCAGACTTCGGTGCACTGGTGTAATGTGCTCCCGGCAACATGTCACTGAAAGGAGCTGAGCCTCCACATTCTGCACAAGCTGCAGCTTCTGAATTACTCATCAAGGGCAGCCCCACGTAGAGCACATTGCAGTAGTCTAGTCTTGAGGTGATGAAACTATGGATGATCTGAATCAGAAAGAAAAGGCCACAGCCTTCTCACCAGATGGAGTTTGTGAAAAGTGCTCCTGCCCACTGCCGCCACCTGTCAATCCAGGTGCAGTGAGGGATCCAAAAGCATTATGAGGCTGCAAACCTAAGTGACCAGAGGGGGCTGGACCCCATTAATGACGGGTGTCCCAATCCTTTTCCAGTCACAAGATCGGCCAATCATCATTACTTCTAGGGATGGGCAAATGCGGTTCGGAGTTCGAACTGAACTCGACCAGTTCGGTCGACCAAACCGAACTTCCAAACCAAACTCGATTTTCAAACCGTACCGAATTTCTGAACTAGTCTCTGTTCACCCATCCCTAAAAGATAATATTCCATTTAGTTCAATGGGTTTTGAATTTCAGAAATTTGTTCAGAAGTTCGGAGTTCGGTCTGAACTCGAATAGTTTGGTTGACCGAACCGAATTTCCGAACTCGGTTCTGTTGGCCCATCCCTAATTACTTCAGATTTGTCAGGATTCATCTTTAATTGACTCACCCTCATCCTGTCTCCAACAGCAGTCAGGCATCAGGAAACCCTCCGAACTGCGGGACCTCGGTCGGATGATAAAGAGAGATAGAGCTGAGTGTCATCAGCATATTGATGACACCTCATTCCAAACCTCTAAATAAGCCTTTTATAATCCTTTCTTCTATGAAAGTTTTCCTGTGGTGAATGCAAGTCTGTGTACTTGTGAGTGAGGACATGGGGACTGCACCCCACATATCTGAAAGATTGCTTGTCCTACCATGCTCCGCTGAGGTCCCTGTGGTTGGCTGGGAGTGCCCACCAGTGGGTTCCACCTGCTACTCTTGTCCATGGGATACGGGTGCACAGGGGGGGCATTCTCAGTTACTGCCCCAGTTCTAGGGAACTCCCTTCCCAGTGAGGTTTACTTGAGCCCAAGTCTGTCTGAGCATCTTCCAGAGGCGGTGGGAAATGATTCTTCTCGGTAGGGCATTTGGCAGGCGGGGATAGGGACTGGGGCTAGTTGGGAGGTTATGTGTAGTTATGGGTTGGGGTTAGGGAAGTTTTCGGAGGGGGGGCTTAAAGGGTAGGGTTCCTGGGGAGGGATTGGTTGGTTTTTTGTTTTTTTTTAAAAATTGTGAGCCATTTTGGGAAGGGAGGCATATAAGTTTAAATAGATAAAATAATAATCACCTGTTGAGGACATCCAATAGAGGTTAGTATTCCAGGTTTCTAGGTGGGGACTTCAGCTAGCAGTATTAAGCAGTAAAAAAAACCCTTATAACAGTGATTTGTAGTTTTGTTTGTTTTTAACTTTTTAAAAAAGTTAAGTGTAGCTAAATGGAGAAGGCTGGATCTGAGAGACTTGGGTTCGAATGCTATCTCTGCCATGAACTTACTGGGTGTCCCTGACCAAGTCACTGTCTCTCAGCCTCAGTTTTCCATCTGCAAAATGCAGATAATAATGACCTACCTCACAGGATTGTTGTGCGGCTGAAGCACTTAAGGTTTGTAAAGCACTTGGAATAATGAAAATGATAAATGATCAATAATTAAACTGATATAAATGATAAAATATGAACAATGTTGCACTTTCAGACATCTTTGAATAAATGTGCCCCACACAACCTGTGGAGGACATCTTCAAGAAATGACCTTAACACCTTGCCCTGATATCTAATCAATTACAGTGTCAGTTCCCTTATTTGAGCCATAAATCTCACAAATGCATTGTAACTTCCCTCCCATAGAAATGGGTAGGAAGGAACGCCAAGCTGACTCCTCAGCTATTGCCAAGCTATGGCGAGTGTAGGGCAAAAGTAGTTCTGAGTTGCACTTGCAGGCGAGACTTCCTAAGAAGCAAATTTGCCTACTGGCAAATATTGAAATATGCTAATAATAATAATAATAATAATAATAATAAATAATATATTGTAACTACTAATCCAGTCATGCCCCTAAAATGCCCCCAGCTCTGAGGCCAAGAGCTATGCTAGCTCTACTCCACCTGGGAATTTCCCAACACTTGGGTGATCCCGAACCAGCTTTCTTGGCTTTCTGCCTGTCTGGCACTGGCAAAGAATGTAAAGCATCACCTACCGCACTGAGTCATGTGCAAGTGCTTCTTGTCTTCCAACACATGCTCAGATGAAAAGTGCTATGAGAATCTGAGCCATTAGTGAATATGGCAGTTCCTTCTCAGACAATTCAGGGGGATAATAAGCAAATGGGCTCATATGGCAAACACTTATGATATGCAACCATTTCCCCTTGTTAGCATTATCTTTCATACTAAAACTTATTTTTTGTACCTATCTACTATGCTTTGAACAGCAACTACAACCTTTTTATTTTTAATATTTTTTTTCTATAAACTGGGTGCTGACGAAGGGCACCAGCTTGACAATCTTGGAAGCAACAAAGTTCACTGGTAAGGTAATAGAATTTCAGTTACAATCCATTGCACTTCATCTCTGACCTTCAGAGTTAGCAAGGATGAGGTGGTAAACCAGCCCTCATGATGGTTTCATTCCAAAAAGACTGTAAGTGTTAATTCTGAAGATTTTGAAAACTGGAGTCTTGCCTGTTGTAATTGCCAGAAGGAGACAAAAACTTGCCAGAGCACCTTCATATAGTGGTGAAATATGATACCTGCTAGTTTGTGCTAGATCTAATCTGGCCACAGGTAAAAATCTCTATATCCCTCATTCATATTGTATGCCACCCTAGTGTCTTACCTGGCTTTACAGAATATTAAAGGTTGTAGAAAATCTCTGTCACTAATTCATATTGTATGTCACCCTAGCGTCTTACCTAGCTTTACAGAATATTAAAGGTTATAGAAAAAAGCAATGATACTTTGATGAGCAAAAATCCATATATATATATATCTATAAACAACTTTAAACTTTATTTAAAAACAATTTTTTTAATTTTTATTTTTTTGAATGGTTATACATTTTACAGTGCATTATAATATTTGTCAAAACAGATATTCTGTCCAAATACAAACCAAACAGACGAACACAAACTCACGGATTCAGGTCTAAATCTAGGTTATTTAACATATTAAGTGTAGTAATCGAAAAGGAAAGCTCTTTCATCATCAGGTAAGTCTGTTTTGCTCATGGTGCAAAAACAAGGGAACCACTTTGCTGTGCATGCTTCTTTCTTATCCAGTAGCGTGGCTGCCATCTTTTCCATGATTAAATGGTACCAGAGCCTGTTAATCCATTCGCCTTCAGTAAGTTCTCTATTCTCTTTCCAATGCAAGGTGATGACTTTTTTTGCTGCTTGAAGGAATGCCGAAGAGGAGTCTATGTGGTTCTGTAGTATTTTGACTTCCGGGAACAGGCCCAAAAGGCCTATCTCCGGGCGAAAAGGTATTGTCACTTTAGTCATTTCCTCCATTTTCTTCCATACACATCTCCATAAAGGGCGTATTCGTGTACATTCCCACCAACAGTGCACATACGAACCTACCTCCCCACAACCTCTCCGACATAGCCCCCCGTCATCTCTATTTAAGTACTTAAATTGCTTCGGGGTCAAATAGTGCCTCATCACCAGATTTATTTGACATTCCTTTATCTCTAGTGCATGCACACTGGTGTGCATATGATTGATGATTTGGGCTTCCTCCTTCTCTGACCATTCTACTCCTAAATCACACTTCCGTCTTTGTATATAGGAGAGCCCCTTGGGGTACCATAATTCCTTTAATGTCTTAGAGATGTGGGCTAGCCTCCCTTTATTACCACTCTTTCAAAAAGGATTTGTTCAAGAGTAGTGGGATCTCTGATGAAGTTTCCCCCCTTTTTTACCTTAGTTACCGCATGCTTGAGTTGCAAGTAGTCCATCATTCCCACTTTATCCCCAATTTGTTTTTCCACCACCTCTTTTTTCATCACCTCTTTCCCTTCTAATATTTGACTGATTTTTACTAACCCTTCCCCCCCCCCCAATTTTCCCCGTAGGTTTTTAGCTTGCTGAAACTTCTGGAAACAAAGTAGGTCTATGGGTGAGTATGGAAACTGATTTTTATCTATCTTAAGCTTTTTAATTGTTGCCTGCCAATTTAACCAAGTTATCCATGCAAATGGGTATTTCTTCCACGTTTTCTTATTTGGGATTCCTTCATCCCCTATTATGCTTTTCAGGTTGCAGCTAGCCAGGATATTCTGCTCTAACTCTAACCATTTCACTGCTTTGGGCTGGTGATACCACACATTTAGGGGTCCCAGCGTTGCTGCCTTATGGTACAATCGTATATCTGGGAGGTTAATTCCCCCATTCTCTTTAGTCCTCATCAAAGTTAGTCTATTGATTCTAGGTTTATGTTCTTTCCAAATTATTTCCCTCACTAGTTTATCGCATGCTTTAAAAAAGGATTCTGGTAATTGAATGGGCAGCGCTAGCAATTTATATATAATTTTGGATAGGATTACCATTTTAAACAAATTTACCCTACCCAGCCATGGCAGAGCTTTCCATTCCATCACCTCTAAAGATAGTTGTTGGGGTAGGTTCGCAAAGTTTCCTTTATACAGTTTGTCTATTTGTTTTGGTAATGCTACTCCCAAGTATTTAACTGCCTGTTTCTCTTCGGGAAAAGCTAGCACCCTCTTTATCTCCTCCTTCTGTCTATAATTTTTACCATAAATTAGCGCATATGATTTTGAGGTATTTACCTTATATCCTAATATAATGCCAAAACTGTGGATCAGATGTAAAAGCACTGGCGTGGAGTTTACTGGGTCCCCTATAAACAAAACTGTATCATCCGTGAACATCGCTATTTTATGCTCCTGCTGGCCAATAAGAATTCCCTTGATTTGTTTCTTCTGTCTTCCTGCGATGGCTAGGACTTCCAACACTAAGTCAAACAAAAGTGGGGATAGGGGGCACCCTTGTCTCATCCCCCTACCAAGATTAAACCCTTCTGATTGTGAGTTATTAATTATTAGTTTGGACTTTGGGTCCTTATAAATTGCTTTCACCCATTTAATGAAAGGGCCTACAAAGCCCATCTTTGCCATAACCTGTGTGAGGCACTCAATTTCTGTCCTATCAAAGGCTTTTTCCGCGTCAAGCAGGATAATTGCTGCCTGCTCTCCTGCTTCCTCCAGGTGATGCATCAAGTTGACCACCCTTCTTATATTGTCCGACCCCAATCTAGTGGGGATGAAGCCCACCTGATACGGATCTATTAATTCCCCTATAATTGCTGCCAACCTGTTTGCCAAAGCCTTAGAAAAAAAAATTAAAATCTACATTCAAAAGTGAAATGGGTCTATAATTCTCACAGTGTTCTAGTGATTTTCCAGACTTTGGGATTAAGGTGATAGAATGACTGGGGCATTCTCTCTTTCAGAATTTCATTGTATGTGTCTACCAAATATGGGATCACCAGCCCTGCAGTTGCTTTTATAGAATTCTGCCAGAAGCCCATCCCATCCTGCTGCCTTGTTGTTAGGCAGCCTTTTAATAATCTCTGCTATTTCTTTTTTGTCGAGGGGTCTATTAAGGAAACTTACTTGAGCGGTATTTAGTTTTGGAAATTTATATTTATCTAAAAATTCTTTTATCATTCTAAGATCAGGATTGGAGGAGGTGTACAGAGACTGGTAGTATTTCTGAAATTCCTGAAGGATCAGCTGTTGTTTTTTCAGTTTCTTTCAGGCTTATCTGCTCCCTAATTTGCGCAATTTTTTCATCACTCACTTTTTTGCTGGGTTACTTCTGTTCACTATCTCCAAGGCCTTTAGTTTCCTGTGTAGCTCCTTTAGGTGTTCCCTATTCTCTTTACATAGGGCTGCTTTAGTGGTCATCATTTCCCCCTGGATTATTACCTTTGCGGCTTCCCATAGGGTTGCCTGTTTTTCGATTGACCCTACATTTAACTCAAAGTAATCTTTAATCCCTTCCTGGGTTTCTTCCAGAAAGCGTTTATTTTTGAGCAAGCCCCTTGATAATTTCCAGGCATACTTTTGTGGGGTACTAGCATTTTTGTGCCACTTCAGTTCTGTTATTACCATATCATGGTCAGAAAGAGTGTTTGTTTTAATATAGCATGCCCTGCACCCCTTCAAGTCCCCCTTTGCAATTAGCGAGTAGTCAATGCGAGTGTACGTATTGTGGACAGCCGAATAAAATGTGTAATCCCTTTCCTTCTGATTTACCTTATGTCATACAGCCTCTATACCATATACCTTTAATAGAGACCCCACGTTCCTCTGCCATTTCCTGGGGATCTTATTATTGGAGTGGTCCCTCTCCTCCCGGGATGCATTGAGATTTCCTTGCATCAATAATATCCCTTCCATATGCTATTAAATCAGGGACATAACCTGTCTCCCTTGTTGGGAGCATATATATTGACCAAGGTAACTTCTTTGCCCTCTAACTCCCCTACCACTATAAATAACCTGCCTTCATTGTCCCTATACATATTCTTCAACTTAAATTCCTTATTGGCTTTAATATCTATGAGCACCCCCGCTTTTTTTTTTACGTTGGTTACAAGCTGTGTAGATTTTCCCAAAATATTTATCCTGGAACCTAAGACTATCTGATTCTTTAAGATGAGTTTCTTGCAGAAAGTAAATATCTGCCCTCTCCCCTCTAATTAGCTTCATTACCCCTTTGCATTTCACAGGGTTGTTTAGGCCCCTAATATTTAGGGGTATCACTCTGATCAAGTTAGCCATGAGTACCTCATTTTGACATTTGAGCCCCCCTTTTCCTTTTTGTACCTAAATCCAAGCCGTAACTTTTTAACCAGAAAATTATGTACAAAGGGAATGCTAATTTCAAGCCTCCCTGCCAGGATTGAGACATGGTTAGTGTTGCTTTCCTCCCTCCAAGTGCAACCACCGGTTATACTCCCCAAGTTTGACATACATTCCCATTCCCTCTCCCCCCCCTTCCTTATTCATGCCTCAGTTGGGGTTTCTACCAGAAGAGACTTCAAATATTATACAAACATAGAACCCAAACCCAGCACCAGAGTTTGGGACAACTATTTGAGGCATAAAGGATATTTGTTTCCTCGCTTCCTTGTGAGACAGATATTATGGTTCTAGCTTGTTATTCCAAGTTGGACTCAGGCTGTCCTTCAAACTTCTTTTGAATAAAGTCTTCCAGCTCCTTAGTCTCCAAGAAGATTTTCCTCTTTCCTCTCCATAGTATGGTTATACGGGGTGGGAACCACAGCTACGGTCTGAAGTCATGTTTTTTCAGTTCAGCAAAATATTTTGCCCATTTTCTCCTTTTAATCATAGTCTCCCTGGCATAGTCCGGGAAAATTCTAAGTGTCTTTTCTTGAAACGTTAGGGTATCCTTCCCATGTACTAATCTCAAGATTTTTTCTTTTATTTGGAATTCAAGAAACTTTACTATTATTGCACGTGGGGGCTCCCCTTCTTTCAGCTTCAGCCTTGTGGTCCTGTGGGCTCGTTCAATCCTAGCATTATGGATAGTGGGTTCTTCAGGGAAGGAGGCTTCTAGAATCTTCCCAATAAATTGGATGGTGTCTCTCCCCTCTGCTCCCTCTGGGACACCCACAAATCTCAGGTTAGACCTCCTTGCCCTGTTTTCCTGGTCTTCTCATTTAGTTTCCAAGGTGCTAATCATGTCCCACATCCTCTTCTGCTGGTCTTGCCCACTAAGCGCTCTGTCCTCGATTTCTGATATTCTGCTTTCAGTTCCCCCCACTCTTTTTGCTAGGGCCTCCATTCCCCCCCCCCTGCTGATCTGATTGCTGCAGCTTGACTATCTCTGCCAGGAGCTGCTCTCTTGGTTGATCAGCTGCATCTAACCCTGCTTTAATGTCCCCCAGTGTAGCCATTACTCTGTCCTGCCTGATCATTTCATCTGGGGGCCCTGCCTCTGTCTGGCAAGACACCGTCACCATATTGCCCGCGCTTTTGGGTCGGGGGGGAGGGGTGCCACCAGTCTTACTTGGCAAAATTTATCCATAGCAGCCGCCGCAGCTCGATTTTCCTGCACCCCTTTAGTTTTCCCCATGTTCCCCTGATCCAGACTGCTGTTAGATCTCTTTAATTCAGCCTTTTGGTGAGGTTTTAGATGAGCGGGGGAGCGGAGCACTGGGTTCCACGTCCTAGTGGCATGCGTGAATGCACAGTCTCTCATATATATATATATATATATATAATATATATATTTTAAAGGCTGTGATTCCAAAGCTGGCACAGACTTCAACGAGACTTTTTTTTAAAAAAAAAAATTTCTTGTAGCGTCTTCCAAACTTCAGACTCTGGATGGGCAAATTTTGAAACTTCCACGGAAACTTTATTTCCATGAACACTTCAAATTTGTATACAACATTATTGACATGAAATGCTAAAATTAGTGCTAGTCTAAATGTAAGCTTATGCATTTTTAGCACTTCCGTTTTTAGCAAAAAAAATTACAGCATTCTAACTGAATTTGTCAATTTTAATTTTGTTTGAATACAAGCTGTATAGAATTATTATTATATTTAAAAAAAAATCTTTTCTATAGCACTTCCAGTATTCAGAATACCTTACAGTCCTTATCGAGTTCATCTGCACAACAACCCTCTTGTTGTTGTCGTCATTGTTCCCATTTTACAAATGGGGAACTGATGCTGAGAGCTGGTGACTTGCTTAAGCTACCCAATGAGTTAATGGCTAAGATGGGATTTGAACCATATTCTGTAGGCTATAGTACTATGTGTTTTACAATAACTATTTCAAGCTACTAGCTTGGCTATATTGGATTGTGCTTTTTTATCTTAATTTGTAGTCCAGGAAAAAAAAGAATCGGTGGTTTTCTTATGTTGGGAGTAAACTGAGAACTGTCCATTTTGTTTTGAAATGTGTAATGCTATGAAAGTAACTAATTGTCAGGGTCCCCCCCACCCGTAGGTTGTACCTCTGGTGGCGGCGGCAACGGAATCCATGTTGCCGAGCCCCGGCAGCTCCTGCAGCATCGGGGCAGCCCCCCCCCCACCGGAGCAATGCCCGACCTTCCGGTTGCCCAGCAACCAGTACAACAATGTGCTGGGGCCCCGCCATGCCCCAGAACGATGCAGAGCATGGGGGCAGGACCAGGAACACTTCGCTGCTCTGTGCAGCTTCAGGAACATTGGGTGTGGGTGGGTGTGTGTGGCCCGGCTATAAAAACCGGTGCTGTGGGGCACACAGCGTCGGTGATCCGTCTAGATTGGCCCCTTGAGCATTGTTGATATGGAGAAACACTGAGCTAGCATTACTCTTGACCCTGGTCCTGCCCTTTCCTGGTTCCTGGAGCGATTGTGGAGTGCCTCTGTTGAGTGAAAGTGAGGTGAGTGTGCCCTTCCCCATTACCCTATTCCCTGGGAGATTGTTGCCCCCCACTAGTTATAGAGTGTGAGTCTGCCTGTCCTTGGTAGTTCCTTCCCCCTCCTGTTCCTTTGTGCGTTCTTGGTTCCCCCCTGCTCCGTAGCCCTGGGACCCGTACCCCCTGTTTCTTCACTTGTGTCACCATCAATCCTCCCCCCACCCTTGGGGTGCATGAGGTTTGCCTGTGGTGGGGAGGAAGTCCTGCACAGGTTACCCAGCGCCCAATGATGATAGTGGCCTAATCCCATGTGGATTTAAAGGGCCAAAACACTATCCTGACGGGCATTTTATACCTTGCAAGCCCTTCCAGTGCCTGGAGCTTGGTTATCTCCCCTGGGGAAGGGGTGTGGGGAAGACTGAGTGGTCCGTCTCCCCTTGGCTTCTCCCAAACTCCCACCTCCCCTGTGACACTAATATATTTCAGCATCCTTGTCAGTCCTGTTGTTTATGCACTGAACTGGGAGTAAGGAATATGGGCATGCACACAGGTAAGTATGGAGGGGTTACATGCCCTCTGAGTCTGAAGTTCAGGGGGCAGCACCCCCACCAAATTGTGGCCTCAGTGGTAATGGGTGTCTTCAGACAGAAACGGAGTAGCCTGGAGCCCTGGAGCAGCCATACACCCCCACGGGTTTGGAGGCCTTCACACAGACAGTCCAGTGTATGGTTGAACCATGCGTGTGGATAACAAACACACATTACCCTTGCCCTGGTGTCACTGGGGCCCCTCTGGACACCAGGAAACATTCCAGAGTCACATGGGGAGTTAGCTTGACCCCCAGTGCACGCATGTTGTACAGTTCTTAAATGCGTAGGGTACTGATCCTGCACAGGGTAAGTGACATTGATATAATGCTCAACCCCGAGTGGGGTGAGAGTTCCTGGGCTCCAGCCACCCTTATGCCCCGGTCAATGCCACCAGTAGTGCAGACAGGGTTTTCCAGCCTTGTACTGTACTAGCCCTGTGTAAGGCCACTTTTAAACAAGGCACTTAGAAGCACCTCCTAAGCCCTGCATTGAATAAGAGAGCTGCATGGGAAGTGTTTACACGCTCCCCACCCTACCAGTCGTGACGTGCCACCTTTTTTCGGCAGCAGCGACAGTTGGAGACGTGAAACTTTGAAGAGGCACATTCTGAAAGCCTCACTTTGCAGGCGTTCAGAACGTGTCTTTTCAAAGCCCCACATCTCCAGCCACTGCCATTGCTGAGAACAGGCGATACGTCACTTCCGGTAGGGCGGGAAGCATGTAAACACTCCCTGTGTGGCTTTCTTCTTGAATGCGGGGCTCAGGAGGCACTTCTAAGCACCTTGTTTAAAAGTGGCCTACGTCTCTTTTGCTTCTTAGGGTCAAACAAGGAAAGTCCCACTTCAGACTGCATATGAGACCTTTAGCAGTCCCTCGGGTTCTAGGACAGGACTTGTAGCATGGGTGAGGCCGAGGTCATGTCCCTGAAGGCTTCTAAATCCTACCCAGGAGCAGCAAGAGCCCTTAGGAAGCTCCTTCTCTGGCGCACAGCTCCAAATGGGGTGGCTACTGACACATTGCAAGAAAAGGACACACATTTGCATGAAATTTACATATTCTATTTTATACTACTTTATGCACATTTGTGGTGCAGTGGGCAGGGCCAAGCCGATGGTGGGCGGGGCCAAGCCAATGGTTACGCCAATGGTCTGGCTTAACCCAGCAGCAAGAAGTTCCCAGAATTAATATTGGAGGGAGATTACATTAGTTAACCCTGTGAACTGCTTGATGCTGTGGGAAGCCCTGCCACTGGGGGATAGAGAGCAATCTTATTAGGGTCCCATCCAATGTCTCTCTCCCACTGGGGTGTGCATGCTGTTTTTGTTATTACAATAACGATAATGAAAATTGTCGTTTGCATTATTGTTCTTGTAATAATGAAAATGACTAATAATAATAACAAAAATAGAAAGAAAACAGCTTTTTGTTTTTGAAATAATGGAAATAAATTGAAAAAAGTATTTCCGGCTATAACATTTTTGATTCTCATTAAATTATGAAGAAACTGTTGCAGAGTAATAAAAACTAGTAATAAGACAAAATGGAGACTGAGACAATGAGAGAGAAGGGAAAAAGAAGTGGTTACACAAAGGAATTCAACTGCAAAACCCCATCTCCCTTTCATGTACACACAAACTTAGCAGCGCCATCTGGTGGCTCTATAGTCAATTACTTCTCTTAATGCAGCAGGCATTAACTTATGGATGTTGCATATACCAACAGAAACTTGGGGAGACTGTAGCCCCAATGGAGGGCACTATGTGTACTAATTTTCAAAACAATTAGATAAAGGAACCGATTGTAGAAGTAATTGAACGTTGTGATTTTAAGAAAAACTCCATACACATTAATGGTTACAACTTCTTTATTTTCCATCCAATTTGTATGTCACATGTGAATATTATGTCTCTCCAGAAGCTTAAAACTCCTGCCAGTTTTCAGAAAAATTGGATAAAGGGTCCTGATGGTATAAGACATTAACTTGAAAATACATTTCCAGCTGTAACATTTTTATATTCCATCTTGTTTACAAGATATTTGGCAGGAATGTATCGCATACCTTCCCTGTCATCTCTGCCAAACTACATGACAATTTGATAAAGGGAACCAATTTTATAAGCAATTAAAATTGTCCTCTTGAAGACCATTATTCAGATAAATAGCAGCACATGCAGTGTCAGGCAAAGGCAGGCACCTGACATGGCATAGGGAGGGAGGCTGTAAGAGGGAGGATGGGGAGAAACCCAACAGAATGACGGACACATTCACTGACCAATTACTGCGTGCTTCCAGCTTTATAGGACTAATCGGTAGGGACTTTGAGGCGGGCATAGGCGGCGATCATCAGGCAGACATAGGAGGGACATAATGGGGAATTTGGGGATAGCATCCCAGCAATCAGAATACATAGTTTACACATCCAGGGTGGTCAATTACCATCATAATCACACTCTGCAGCACTGTGACAGAGGACATAAGAGAATCTCTATTGGCTCTTTCCTAAATAGATGCTTCTGACTTCCCAGTAACAAGTGGGGAAAAGCTATTGGGATGGTAACAGCACAGAATGAGGATATTTGGTTGACATTTCTGCTGGCTAATTGGCATCACAAACTGATCTTATACCACAGTGACATGTAAAAGAATTCTTGGCATAGGCTTCTTCCCTTCATATGCTTCATATTCCCTTCAACCCCCGTCCTTGGCTCACCCCTAGTATCCGCCACCTCCGTTCTTGCACTCGTGCTGCTGAATGACTCTGGAGCGAATCCCATTCTCATGCTGACTTCCTTCACTTCAAATTCTGTCTCTCCACCCTTACTTCTGCTATCTCCCTTGCTAGACAACACTACTATGCCTCCCGCATTGAGTCCTGTTCTCGGGACCCTCGCCGCCTGTTCTCTACCTTTGACTCCCTCCTCAAGCCTCCCTGTCCTCCCCCTCCTTCTTCCCTTTCTGCTCAGGATCTTGCCTCCTTCTTCACCTCCAAGATAGACAAGATCCGCCTCGACATTGCTTCCCACTCCTCTCTTCCCACTCCCACCCCTCTCCCTCCTCCCCCTCCTTCTCTCATGTCCTCCTTCTCCCCTGCCTCCCTTAAGGAAATCTCCTCTCTGCTCTCCTCCTCCAACCCTTCCACTTGCCCCCTTGATCCCATTCCTTCCCGCCTCCTCACCTCCATTACTCCCACTGTCGCCCCTTCCTTCCTGCACATCATCAACCTCTCCCTCTCTACTGGCTCTTTCCCTTCTGCCTTCAAACATGCCACAGTCTCTCCTATTCTCAAAAAGTCCACTCTTGACCCCTCTGACCCTTCTAGCTATCGTCCTGTCTCACTCCTTCCTTTTGCTTCCAAGCTGCTTGAACGTGTTGTCTACTCCCGCTGCCTTGACTTCCTATCCTCCAACTCCTCCCTTGACCCCCTCCAATCTGGCTTCCGCCCCCTTCATTCTACTGAAACTGCTCTCGCTAAGATCACCAACGATCTTCTGGTGGCTAAATCTAAACGTCTCTATTCCATTCTTGTCCTCCTTGATCTCTCTGCTGCCTTCGATACTGTTGACCACTCACTCTTGCTGGATTCCCTTCACTCCCTTGGCTTTTGTGGCTCTGTCCATAACTGGTTCTCCTCCTACCTCTCTGACCGCTCCTTTAATGTGTCTCTCTCCAACTCCGCCTCCTCCTCCTTCCCCCTCTCAGTTGGTGTTCCTCAAGGCTCTGTTCTTGGCCCTCTCCTCTTCTCGATCTATACCTCATCCTTAGGCAAACTCATTGCCTCCCATGGCTTCCAATACCACCTCTATGCTGATGACACTCAACTCTATCTCTCTACTCCCTCTCTCTCTCCCTCTGTTCAAGCTCGTCTCATCAACTGTCTCTCTGACATCTCTACCTGGATGTCTCAACGTCAACTCAAACTCAACATGGCTAAAACTGAACTCCTTATCTTCCCCCCTCATCCTTCCTCTCCTTCCTCACTGTCAATAACTATTGATGGAGTCACCATCCTGCCTGTCCCCCAAGCCCGTAGCCTAGGCTTCATCTTTGACTCAGCCCTTTCTTTTAAACCCTACATTGACTCTGTTGCTAAATCCTGTCGCTTCTCCCTCCATAACATTGCTAAGATTCGCCCTTTTCTCTCTGTCTCGTCTGCCAAAACTCTTGTTCATGCTCTGGTCATCTCTCGCCTCGATTACTGTAACCTCCTTCTCACTGGCCTTCCCCGGTCTCACCTTTCTCCCCTCATCTCTGTCCAAAACTCTGCTGCCAGGGTCATCTACCTCGCCAGTCGCTTCGACCATGTGCAGCCCCTCCTCTCTTCGCTTCACTGGCTTCCCCTTCCTGAACGAATCCTGCACAAGCTCCTAGTCTTCACCTATAAAGCTCTTCACAACCTTGCTCCCCCCTACCTCTCTGCACTTATCGCCCTCCATACTCCAGCCCGTGCACTTCGCTCCTCCTCTGTCCCTTCTCTCACCCTTCCACGCCTTCCCTGCTCCCCTAAGCGCCTTCGTCCCTTCTCACTTGCTGCCCCCCATGCCTGGAACTCCCTCCCTGTCCACATCCGCCTTGCCCCCTCCCTTCATACCTTCAAATCTCTCCTTAAAACTCACCTCTTTCGCTCTGCTCTGTCTGACTCTTTATCCTGCTGAGCCACTATTCCTATACCTACGATCGGTTTACCCTTATCCTTGCAACATGGACCTGCCTGCTGTCATTCTCATCGTAACCAAGCCAAGTACGTGCACTTGAGACCTCGCATCTTCATGAATGTTAGACCCCTTGTCTCTCCCTCTGTTCCCCTTCCTAAGTCTCTCCCCCAGCTCCTGTCTCTCAGATTGTAAACCCTAGGGGCAGGGACCATGTCTATTTTATTACTTTGTAAAGTGCCAGGTACACTGCTTGCGCTTATATAAATGTTTGTTAATAATAATAATAATAATAATAATAATATGCTGTGCAGGCTTATAAAATTGGGAGCCTTTATCACATCTTTCTGATATTTGGCAAAGATGATCATGAAAATGTGATATACAGCCCTGAAAATTTCATGTACACTGGTTGGACTACAAAGATGTTACAGTCAGACATACATTTATAAGATAATTGCATATACCACCAGAACCCTTTATCCAATCCTTCTGAAATTTGAAGAGATAGTAAATATGGGAAGGGGTATAAACCTGCCATGTTTCATCTACATTAAATGTGAGGCAAAGAAGTTATAGCTAAGAATGTATATGAATTTTTTTGTAAAATAATAAAATTCAACTGCTTATAAAATTGGATTCCTTTATCCAATAGTTTTGGAATTCAGTATACCCAATGCCTTAGATTGGAGGTACATTCCCTCCATGTTTCAGCTAAATATAATGAAAAACAAAAATGTTACAGCCAAACATGTGTTTTCCATTTAAACCAATGAAAAACAAAAATGAAAGCAAAAACGAAAATTTGATATTTATGAAAACGAAAATGACATATTTAACAAAAACAAAAACTGAAAACAAAAACATAGGCCTTTGGTGCACACCTTTCTGGTTCCATTGGAGCACCTTCTATTGCAGCAATTCCCAAACTTGCCTGAGCGCCCCATTCTGAGACCTAAATATAATCCTGTGGCCCTAGACAGCAACAAAGGCATACAAAATAGTATACCAAGATCAATTGGGATTGTGACTCCATCCACAGATGACACAACTCCATTCAGGGTCCAAACCCATAGATTGGGAACCTCTGCTCTGCTGGGTCCCAGATAGGTAATCTGCATTATGATTGTATGGACTGCCTTCTACTTATCCCATTTGCACATGAATACTGAATTATTTTATCTCCAATGACTCTGCAGTGGGCAATGATCCCCAGTTTAACCAGGTCCTTTCCCTTTTTTAGCTGCACAAGAAGCTGAATTATAAAGTGTTGGCCTTATCCTCAGAGACCAGGATTCAAATCCCAGTCCTAGCCATGAAGTCACTGGCTGGACTTGGGCAAGTCACTATCAGCCTCAGTTCCTATCCGCACAGGAGAAATGATAAAATGGGGAGGGCGAGGGGACACCATCTCCTGAAAGTTCCCCCCAACCCAGCAATTCTAGAGATATGGGGGTGCAGCTAATGTGGGCAGTGTGCGCCTCCTGCAGATTTTAGCCCAAAGTGACTTCCATGTTACAGGGACACGTCAAACTTTGCAGCAAAGAACTAATCCCTAAAAATTCAGGGTGCCATCATCCATGGCATCTCATTAAAAGGGGGCAGCTATTCTAGGCAAGGCCTACAACTGGGGGGGAGGAAGACAGACCTTAAGGAACAGGGTCTGCAGTTTGGGGGGGTGTCAGGGAGGGGGGGGGGTCTGCAGCTTCCGCCTTCTGGAATTGGGAGCAAGGTAGGGGGGCGCCCATCCATGTTGTTGGGGGTGGGAGGATGCAGTGCTTACCCTGGCCACAGCACCAATTCCTCAGATCCCCCCAGCAGCAGGAACTCTGAGTTGCTCAGATTCAAGAAAAGCCCGAAGCATTGGCAGCTCCTGAGTGGTCCTTGTAGTCTGATGTGGCCATGGAGACCGAAGCTGCAGCAAAGGTAGCTAGTCCCCTCCTTTCCACCCCAGCATTTACTTTCCCATATCCCCTTCCATCTGGGAACACAAGTCTTCCACTGCCTGATGCTGCCTGCCATCATGCACTGCTGCTGCCTCAACTGACTCCATCCAGCTGTGCTCCAAAAAAGCCCACTGGATGGCTGCAGGCAGCTGCGCTCTCTGCACTTCCATGGGGTCCGTGAGCAGAAGAGCAGAGAGCCCAGCTGCGGCCAGCCAGAAGTGGGAGGAGGGATGGAAGGGGAAATTCCTGATGGCTGTATGGTCTAGTTCCCCTCCCATCCTGGACAGCACAAGTTGTTGGAAATACCTGACGGTCCAGGAGAAATCCAGACCTATGGTCACCCTAGCTCCAAATGAGGTGTCAGTTTAAATAGTCCCAGAGTGCCATAGGGCATTCACTCTTATTGGCTCCTGGAAGGCTGTCCATCTCAAGCCCCAACCAGGCAGCCATTTTAAGTGCCCCTTGGCACCAGCAGCCAAGTAACCTTAAGGGGGCATAGCCCCTTGCAGGCTCCCTGTTGCACCCAGGAAAGGTCTGGGTCAAGAACACATAGACAGGCCAGCCAACCCTGTGCCACTCATTACCCCATGCCCCATCCAGGAGCCCACCCCTTGCCAGCAGTCGCAGCTCTGGCAACCATGACAGTGAGATGCGGCAGCAGCCATTAATCCTTTACTGTCCACAGGAGCCAGGCCAGTTCCTGCTCAGCTGCACACCCCCAGGTGGCAGAGCAGGGTGGGCAAACATCAGCACCCGGCCAACCCTGGGAACCCCATGACACCCACACAATGCAAAAGGAAGACTTAATTAAGAGGCCAGAACAAACAGGGAAAGGAAGGATGGAAAGGCATGGCTGAAAGGTCTGGAGAGCAGGAAGTTCAGGTCGGGAGCTGGTGGGCACTGCTGCTTCTCCATCCCCCTGGGCCTTCTGTGGGTGCTGGTCTCCATTCTTCCTGCAGGGTTTCCTGTGCAGGGCCAATGTATGTTTGGATTTCATGCATGTTACTTTAGTGGGTGAGGCATGGGGTGTTGGGAGCCAAGAAAGCCATGTTTGCTCTGGGAGCTACTCCATCTGTTTGGCTTGCAGGGGCCATTCAAACAGCAACTCTATATGCCTATTGCCCTGGGGTTGGTGGCTTGCTCTGTGAGGTGTACTCCTGAATCTTTCAGAGAACTCCTCACAGTCTGCTCTGTTTTGGACAAATTTGTGGGTGCTTTTCGAACAGACTGCTAAAAACAGGTGTAATGGAGACTTGCGTGGACAAATGTGGTGCTACCTTCGGTTTGCATCCAGTCATAGGTGTGCATGGTAGGGATGGGCGAACGCGGTTCGGAAGTTCGGTGTTCAGCCCGAACTCGGCCTGTTTGGATGACCGAACCGAACTTCCGAACACAAACTGGCCGAACCGAACTCAATCCGAACAGCAAAATGACCAAACAGTTCGGTCAGTTCGGATCGCGTTCAGGTGGCAAAAAAAGGTTCACTGTAAGGTTAAACGTGACAGGGAGGGGTAGTACTAGTCACTGAGGAGCAGATTTCCAGGCACCAGGGATGGAGAGACTTGCAAGAAATGAAACTATCTGACTCCCCCCTTCCCAACACCTTCTGAGCTAGTCGTTGTTCCTGAACAGCAGGCGTTGAGTAGGATTATTAGATTGCTTTAAGTTTCATTTCAGTTTTGTACTGAAATGAAACTTAAACCTTAAACTGAAACCTTGTGTTTGTGATTTCCCCCCCCATCCCATATATATATAGATAGATAGATAGATTAGGGATAGTAGTTGTAGGAGCTAGCTTAGTGATAGAGATAGCGTTAGTGATTTAGTTTTAGTGTTTGTAGGAGTAGGCCTGTGTACTTATTAGATAATCCATTTAGTTCATAGCATTTAGAATAGTTAATAGCAGTTAGATTTAGTGTAGACAGATATATATAATATTAGATTAAAAAAACCCATATAAAACAACAACAACAAAAAACAAAAAAAAGAAAACCATATAAAACCCAATAAAAAACCAAAAAACCATATAAAAAACAAAAAAAAATCCATAACAACATTTCCCGAATGGCCAAACCAAATAGCCGAACCCGAATGGCCGAACCCGAACCCGGCGAACTAACCAAACAGCCGAACCGAACGCAGCCGAACCGAATGGCCGAACCCAAACTGAGATCTGTTCACCCATCCCTAGTGCATGGGCATTTGACTTGGGTATGTGATGGGATAGACCAGGAAATAGGGCTTTGCAGGCATGTTAGGAGACAAGGCTTAAGGAATCAAGAAGGCAGATATGCATACCGTCACTTTGCACTTTTGTTCCTCAAGAAATCCAGATTTTATTTCTGGGGGTGAAGCCACACGGCTGGGTTGCCACGTCCCTAGCTGACCCAGGACAGGCAGCCTGAGCAAACATGCGCCGGCTGGAGTGCAAAACACATGCACCCAGCCAGGTTGACGGCCGCACAGCCCAAGGGCAGGGAGAATGGGGAACATGTGACCATCCATCCTTGCCCCCATGTTACACTCAGAGCCCCACCCCCTGCCATGACAGGCAGCTATGGTGATTAATGATGACCAGCCATGGCTGCCTGTCATGGCAGAAGCAGCCCAGGCCGGCAAACTCGCTCAGAAACAGGCATGCCGCTCCTGCACAGCCTGCTTTGGCCTGATTGGAGAGGACCCTAGCAGAACCTGGGATACCTTGGGTCGAATATCTGGTGGTGTGTCCATACACAAACATGCCACAGTGGGCTGAAATGGTCTGCTGTCACATTTGTTTTTACCCTGGATCTGACAGTGAACCACTGTGGGTGTTTTTAGATGAGACAAAACTCCTGCAAGCAGGCAATTAAAGCCACAGTTAAAACACATGCCTACTCATCTGTGAATATCTCTCGCATATGTTACATGGAAACTTCTGTGTCTTAATCTGGTTCCTGGAACCTGTGACATCAAGGGTTCCAGAATGTGCATTCCCAAACTCTCATGCTAAAGACATGGATTAACATCTGAATGCAACTTGCGTGAAATCACGTTTGCTCTGATCTGCATTTTGAAATTATACAGAGGTGGCTGGAGAATTGCTCCACTGTGTACACCACATTTAGCGTTCATCCAATGTCACTATTTCTCTCCAGGACTCTTGGCAGCGAGGACAGGGAAAATGTAGCTTTAGTACCAAGTGACTTTCCCCCAACCCCAAGCACAATGAGGGGATGTCTAAACAGCAGTTGTGCGTATACAGAGGGGTCGGTGTGATCATGGGAGAGTGCTGAAACCCGCGAATTTCATGTACGTCTAAAAACATGATGTTGGACAACATGTTTCAGCTCTCCTTTTCTCTTGCCATTTCTGTAAATGGCGATAATTATACTTTTCTTTATAAAGTGGTTTGAGCTCTATGAATGAAAAATGATATGTAAGAGCCAAATAAATACTACTTATTGCACTGAAAATTCATTATGAAAAACAGTTTTGTATGGAAATGCCTTCAATGATCCTTGGAGTGGTTCTGAGTCATACTATCAACCAAGAAAGACCTGCATTTTTTTTGTTTTAACTGACAGAGGAAAACATTATTTCCCCAATCATTCCAGAAACTAGTAAGAACCTGCTACTACAAAAGCCGCATAATCCTGAATGATCTAATTCATTTAGAATTCCATTCTGGTAACAAACACTGTCTGGCTTTGTACCTTTTGTTTGTTTAAATGAAAACACCATCACAATGTGGCTAGGTTTGTATAGAAGTGGCTTGCTAAATCTATTTGTTTCACTTATTACAATGCAATTTAATATGCCGACTGATATTATATTCTGTAGCAGGAAAGTGAGTTCAATATCTTTTCAACTAGTTACTACCAGAGACTGTTTTTATACTGTGTTGGAAACTACAGAACATGATAATCATGAGTTAGCTGCTCTGAGGGACCTGAATGTTTGCTGTGCTTCCTGTGTTCTACTGGCTTTATTGGATGTGTAGGTACTGGACCTCATGCAACATCTAGATAGCATTTTAGTGAGTGCTGGGGAGAAGCCAGTTGTTGTGGTCCATGTTGGTACTTAATGACATAGGAAGGGGTAGGAAAGAGGTTCTGGAGGTTAAATTTACGCTTCTAGGAAGGAGGTTGAAATCCAGAATCTCCACATTCTCTGAAATGCTTCCTGTTGCATGTGCAGGGCCTCCGAGGCAGACTGAGCTCTGGAGTCTCAATGGTGACGATGGTGCAAGGAGGAGGGATTTAGATTTATTAGGAACTGGGGAACCTTTTGAGGAAGAGGAAATCTATATCTATAGGAAGGATAGGTTCCACCTTAACCAAAAAAGAACCAGAGCTGCTGGTGCTAAAAATCAAAAAGGTGGCATAGGAGTTTTAAAACAAAGACCTTGGGGAAAGCCAACAGTTGCTGTGGAGCTTGTGATTGGGACTGAGGCATTAGGGATGGGCAAACAGAACTGAGTTCAGAAATTCAGTTTGGAAATTTGGTTCAGAAGTTCATTTCGGTCGACTGAAGTATTCGAGTTCGGTCCGAACTCCGAATTTCCGAACAAAATTTGGAAATTCAAACCCCATTGATCTAAATGGAATATTATCTTTTAGGGATGGGCGAACAGAGCCGAGTTCGGAAATTCAGTTCAGTTTGGTTCAAAAATCGAGTTTGGTTTGGAAGTTCGGTTCGGTTGACCGAACTGGTCGAGTTCGGTCCGAACTCTGAACTTCCGAACCGCGTTTGTCCATCCCTATGAGGCATCCCAAAGGGATTCCACTCTTGGTAGTGGAACAGTGTATTCCAATAATGAAGATAGGGAAGAAACAGAGTTCTGGAAGGTAATACTGAGGAGCAGACAAACTTAAATACTTCCATATTAAAGAAAATATGCAACTACAAGCACCAGGGAATTAAAATGCTTAGATGTTTGCATACCAATGCCAGAAGCCTCAAAAGTAATAATAAACTTTATTTTTGTATAGCGCCTCTCCTGCCATGGTACTTGGAGCACTTTACATACAACAAATTAACACAACTTTTAATCCTCACAACAATCCCACTGCCTCGGGGGGGGGGGGGGGGCGGAATTAGAAGGACTTCTAGTGCCCAGCTTTGTTTGGTTTGTACCAGTTTCACAAGACAATGCAGGTCACTAACACTTCATTAATCCAGCTGGAGAAAGACCTAGCTGAGGGGAAAGGAAACTGAAATTGAGATTGGAGTCTCTGACTCGTACTTTGCTAAGCAGCAAGGGTGGGACACCTTTTCTCACTATAGCAAACTTGGGATAAGTAGGACTGTCAAAGAACAAAGAAAGATTACACTGGGAGCTGAAAACTTTAGGTTTAGAAGTAGAACATGAACTTAATTGGAAATGCAACCCTATAATCTTAGAATTGCAGAGTCTTAGAATTGTAAGGGACCATGAAAGTCATGTAGTTCAACCCCCTGCTTGAGTGCAGGATGACTACAGTTTCAACAATCCTGACAGATGACTGTCCAGACTCTTTTTGAAAACCTCTAGTAATGGAGAACCTTAAAAAAACCCTCCCTAGGCAGATTGTTCCATTGCCAAACAGCTCTTAAGTTTTTCCTGATATTTAACCAAAATCTACCTTCCCATAGCTTGAGCTCATTATTTCTAGTCCTGCCCTCTGTAGCAATAAAGAACTGTTTCTTGCTTATTGCTTGCCTGAGATCCTAGTCAAGGAACTAGAAAACAATAAATTCTACAGAAAAAGGGATTGCAAGGTATACGGTTAACAAAGATTGACTCACTCCTCACTGCAAGAAGTGGGACCTCAAGGGAAAGTTATCTCGATGACATTACATTTGTGATGCTCTCTGCATGATGTAGCAGAGGCAGGATTTCACCCTTGCAACAGAACAGGCCTATGGACCAAACACCAAATATTCAGATCTCCAGCTACAACAGTCACAGCATGGTCTGAAGGTGTTTTGATCTGGCATTCCTGTTTATGCCATTGAGTATAGCCTGGACAGCTGTGACACAACATTAATGGAGACATCAGAGTTATTTTTTCTTAAGATTTTTTGCACTCGGACAGCTGCAAGAAATGAAACTCTTGGTATTCGAATAATAGGATTAGAAGGAACCTCAAGGATCATCTAGCGCAACCGCCTGCTCTAAGGCAGAATGCTCTATACCTACAGCATTGCAGACAGATGTTCATCCAGCTGGTTCTTGAAAATATTTAAAATAACCTATTCTATTGTCCAACTGCTCTTACAATTAGGAGTTTTCCCTAATATTTAGCTGAAATCTTCCTTGTAGCAATTTAAGCTGATTTCCTCTTGTCTTATCATTTGTAGCAATAGAGAACAAATATTCTCCATCTTTTTCCATGTCATCCGTTTGGATATTTGAAAAATGCTATCTTTTCTCTAGGCTTGAACATTCCCAGTTCCTTTGGCCTCACTCTGTAGGGTTTGTACTATAGCCTCTATTATCTTGCTTGCGCTCCTCTGAATCCTTTCCAGTTTGTCAACATCTTTCTGGAAGTGTGATGCCCCAAATGGAACACTTTACTCAGTAAAGTGACAGTGTTGCCTCTTGTCTCGGATAGGATGCATATATTAATGCAACCCAAAATGGCATTTTTGCAGCAGTGTTGCATTGTTGGATCATGTCCAGTTTATGATCAGTCTTAGCTCCGAGATCCTTTTCTGTTTAGCAAGCTGTCTTGCGCGTTTACAAGGGAGATTGGCAGAGTTGGATTTTGCAGCTCAGTCAATCGCTCTTGTAAATGCTTATAGAAGCTTCAATCACCCACCTCAAGTGTGAAAGAGGCTTTATACCTGTGCACCTGGTTTCCTTCATTCTTGCTTGTTTTGCAGCACTTGCTTATGTTTGTTTACATAGTCCATTAGGATGTGGATGGATAGACCAAGCTACGTTCTTACAAAATCAGGAGAATGGTGGAGCCTGATAGGATTAGAACCAACTGTGATGTCGCCATAGCCACAATAGAGGGCCAGCAAAGTTGAAAGCCAGGAGTCAGAGCAGGCTGAAGTCCACAAACTGCACAGGCCAGAGTTACAACCAGTTGTTGACGCACCCAATGAGACAGGACACCAAAAGTGGGGTTTAAATGGCCACACTCTTTATTAAAGTCAATCATAATTGGAATAGGTGGGGGAAATCGTCGAGTGCAATTTGGGTCCAGTACTTAACTGTCAATCAACCAAACACAGGGGTGGTTTCGATGTACCCTCAATTACCACCCCATTATTGAACACAACATCTCTCTTTCCTTTTCATGGCCCCAGTCATGGTTGAGGTGGACCACAGTCCTTCCGGACCTGAGTAAGGAGGAAGGTGCCTGCAGGCTGAGGACCATACCTGTCCCTACCACCCTTGCTGGACGCCCCTCCCAGGGAGGCTACCCCACCGCTTGTCGTACCCTGCTTTTGAGGTAGGTGTGGCCTCCCCATCTCTTAAGGAGATGATTTGTACTTCTCCTAATTCTACTATAACCTGTAAACCACAGTACTGGACCCCTGCAAGGGTGCGATAAACTTGAGGAAGCAGGCACAACATTACCCTTAGTACTAAATGGGGTATGCCAATTTAATCATTTGAATCAGCACTGTGAGGAAGGCAAAAAAACAGGAACCCTGCGTTGTTGTTCAAATTAGAGTTCCCGCAAAATTCCATTCCTGGCCCCAGATTGGTGATAGGTAAAACCCACGCTGCTTTTAGGGAGGGAAGGCGGGTGCTGCTTGTCCTGGCTCCACCCTGCAACTGAGGCTGGAACCCATGAAGGTAAGGAAAGGGGCCCACCCACACCCTGGGCGGGGTCACGTGGCCCTTCTTGCCCTATCACTGGCCACCAGGATTGTCTAGCAACCCTGACCGGGGATTGGTTTTTCCTGCCTGGTGGCCATTCTGCTTTTTTCCCTCTGCTGAAAACTTTGCAATGCCCAGCGGTGGGTTTTCAGCTACATCTCTTCCCCTTTTAAAAAGGAGCACGACAAGGAGCCTACCGCCTCCCACTTTGTAGGACAGGGGAGGCAATTGTCAACATACCCAATGAGACAGGACACCAAAAGTGTGGTTTAAACAGCTGCACTCTTTATTAAAGCCAATCATAATTGGAATAGGTGGGGGAAATTGCCTAGTGTGATTTGGATCCAGTACTTAGCTGTCAATCAACCAAATGCAGGGGTGTTTTAGATGTACCCTTGATTACCACCCCATTATTGAACACAATGTCTCCCCCCCCTTTTTACGGCCCCAGCCACGGATGAGGGAGACAACAGTCCTTCCTACCTGTAGCATCACTGGCTGGTTTGGCCACAAGCTTGATCACCTGGAAAGCCCCGAAGAAAGCTAGTTTGAATACTGAACTAAACAGACAAACTTCAAAAACATCAAAAAAAATTAGGGGGAGGACCCTGCATAATTCCAGCAGCAAGGGGGGGGGGGGTTTAATGGGGAGTCTTGAATTGGGGCTACTACTTTGCTCCCGGGACCAGCATTCTAGAAGGTGCCTAGTGTAAAAAAACCCTGTTGGGTGGTAGGTGCCCGGCGAGGTTACTCATGAATCCCAGGGCTGCCAGTTTACTGGCTATGGTGCCTGGTGCTGCCCTCCTCCACCTCAGGCACAGGGCAAATTGGAGCATCTGAGGTTCCAGAATGGGGAAGCTCAGATCCCACCCTGTAAGGGACTAGTATTGCTGGAGTTCATGGAAGACTCTGTCATAGGCAGCCCTTGTTTGCGATGCCAGGGATCCCTGAATGGTGGCATGCAACTCTAGGACCCAATGCTCCACACCGACTTTGATAGCGGCTCTGTGGTCACCATGGCTTGTGGCTCCAGTGAGTGGAAACACTCCATCTGGAAGCAAGAAATGGAGTCGGCTACACCTTTGTCAATGCTGGGGATGTGCCTTGCTTGGAACAATGTGTTGAAGTTCAAACAGGTGAGCACAAATGACCTGATGAGCTTAATGACCTGTGGGGATCGTGACGACAGCGTATTTAGGATGTGTACCACTGCCTGATTGTTGCACCAGAAGTGCACCGTGCGGTTTGCGAATTCTAATGGCCATAAGTGGGCTGCCACCATGATCGGGAAGAGCTACAGGAAGGTGAGGTCCTTGGTGATCCCGGACTCAGTCCATTCAGGTGGCCAGGGGGCAGCCGCCCACCTGTCTCTAAATAATACTCTGAAGCCGAGCCCACCGGTTGCATGAAAGTGGACCTGGAGCTCTGCCCCGAGCACCAGCTAGTCCCTCCAGCAGCTAACTCCATTGAAATCCTCTAGGAGTAGTAGTAGTAGTAGTTATGTTTATTGGTCAACCACAAGGGTCATTACAATATCAATAATATAAGATAAATAATATAATATATAATGTATAATAAAATAATATAATAACAAATAATAAACAGCAAAAAAAGATTAAAATTAAAATTCAATGTATTAAAAACACTTTTCAACCAACACAGACATCCGTACCAAGTACATTTCTGAAATATTTATTCATTAGAGACAGCTCGCTTAAGACATAATACTAAAAACGAAAACCTGGCCACTAGCCTCAAGCAAGTAGAATCTAAACCGCATAAGAGAGTTTGCAACAAGTTGTCAAATTGCCATTCTTGATGACCGCTAATATAAGGTGCTAAGTAATCTTCCTGGATTTTTGTATATAAAGAACAATGAAAGAACACATAATGTTTCAGGCTGCCAGGAGTCACAGTGGGTACAAAATCTGAGCTCCCTTGCAATATTTAAATAGCTGCCTTCTAGGAAAGCAGAAGGAAACCTCTCTAGTCTGAAGAGAGTTAGAGCTTGCCTTAAATTTGCATCGGTCCATACAAATAGATAGTGGTTTAATTCAGAGATTAAATGGATCTCAATATAATGTGAGGCCACCTCTTGAGTTTCCAATAACAAAAATTCAGTTTGGCCTTTCTGGTCTAAATCCTCTAGGAAGTATGCCTATGTTTTGAGATCCTCCTTAATTTCCCTGGTGAACCTGATGTGATGTGATGTGATGGTCATCCCCCAGCTTAGCATAGAGGTGCAACAGGAAAGCCTGCCCCAGCGCCACCACCCTACATGCGAAATTCAGGCTCCCCAGCAAAGATTGGAGGTGCCGGACTGTCAATTTGGTTGCCACCAGGCACTCGTCAATCTTGGCCCGGAGGGATCTCAGTTTATCCTCTGGAAGGTGGGAGGTGGCTGCTACCATGTCCAGCTCTATGACCAAATATGTCAACCTGGTGGCCGGTCCCTCAGTTTCTTTGGGCGCCAGGGGGATGCCCAAATTGATCGCAACCTGCTGAAAGGTCAGCATCAGTTCCTGGCATTCCCCAGTGCCAGACCGTCCGATGAAGAAGAAGTCATTCAGGTATTTGGTGACACCCCGCCCCCCCCCCCCACATCGCACTTGACCAGGGAGTTGAATCTATCAAACGCCGAGCAAGAAATCGAGCTGCCCATTGGTATGGCCTTTTCATAATATTAGTGCCCTTGAAAGTGGAAACCTGGTAGTGGGAAGCTATCTGGGTGAACCAGAAGTAGGTGGAAGGCGGACTTAATGTCACACTTTACGAAAAGGGTTCCCTGGCTGCAGCGCCTGACCAATGCCACTTCTGACTCGAATGACATGCAGTGCACTGATGTAAGTACACTGGGTGTTCGTTCACTGACCCACCTTGTGGGTGAGAGAGATGGTGAATTAAATGGAATTTACCCGGGGTTTTGGGGGGGGGGGACTACTCCCAATGGGGAAATCACCATATCAGGGCACGGAGGGGCCAGGAAAGGATTGGCCACCCTACCCTCTGCTCTCTCTTTATCAATTTTTGCTTGTACTATTTGTTCCATCCCCACCACCAATTTCAAATTAGGGGCAACCCTGTGCTGCTGGACAGGGCCTGCTGGGAACCTAAAACCCTTTCTAAAACCCTCAATAATATAATTGACCTCTTTCTGGTCTGGGTGTTCCCAGAGGGTCAGCTCCAGCTGGTCTGTTCTAACCAGTATCGGGGCTTTCCCCAGTGCTCCTGGGTGTTGCCTCTCACCTGTCCACCCTTTCCCGTGGGCCCAGATTGGACTTTCCCTTTGCCCAAGGTTTGGTCCTGGGGTACGCAGAGGCTGCGTGGTGCCAATTACAGACCATGCAGGACATTTCCCTGATTGGCTGATTGTACTCCCAGCACTGCCCCACAGCACTCACCACTGCCTTCTTCCCCTCTTCTTGAAAGGAATCGCTAGCAGATGCCACGCTGTCCCTGGCCAGTAGGTGACCACTATCCAATCTGGGGGCATTGCCTGTGCCACTCATGCAATCGAGCCATAGGTCACTTGCACGTAGGTTCCACTGGAGGCCTGAGGTGTAGGGGGCCCTGTGCCTAAAAGTCTCATCATACCGCAGCCATGCCCTGGAGGGGCCTGCCTTGTATGCTCAGCGTACTATGTCCGCATACTTGAGAAGGTCTGCGGCTTGGCTAGGGTACACCTGTATCATTACCCCGTGGTATATGGAGAAGGTTGCGGTTCAGTTGGACCAATTCCTCTCTGCCTTGGGGTGCCTGAATTGCTTCTTTTCTTTTTTTTTGTCTTCCCCAGCTGGGTCCACAATGAGATTGCTGAACAAGAGGGCAAATATGTCTATATACTCCCCTCGCCAGATTCGCTCACAGGTGGCTGGGAGAAGATGATCCCCTATGGGGACTGTGATGATCTAGCTAGTCCTCTTGCTTATTTATCTCTCCAAATAAGTCTTCCTTACAATGGTTGGAATTGCCTTTTTTAAAAAACCTGCGGCCACCATCCTAGTCTTTTTTCCCAGGAAACATGTAAGTATCACCACTTATCCCGTCTTTCCTCTATAGTTCTCTGACTTCAGTTATTTGGCCTAAGGCCAAGCTAGGCGTGGGACATAAAGGATCACCACCTCCAGTTATAACAAATGGAATTTTATCATATTCTAACAATATGTGGTATAGGACCATAACCGGTGGACATTAACTCTGCTGCCTTCGATACTGTTGACCACTCACTCTTGCTGGATTCCCTTCACTCCCTTGGCTTTTGTGGCCCTGTCCATAACTGGTTCTCCTCCTACCTCTCTGACCGCTCCTTTAATGTGTCTCTCTCCAACTCCGCCTCCTCCTCCTTCCCCCTCTCAGTTGGTGTTCCTCAAGGCTCTGTTCTTGGCCCTCTCCTCTTCTCGATCTATACCTCATCCTTAGGCAAACTCATTGCCTCCCATGGCTTCCAATACCACCTCTATGCTGATGACACTCAACTCTATCTCTCTACTCC
>QEPC01005822.1:8015142-8043621 GCA_003113815.1 Sphenodon punctatus | reverse complement strand
GCCTTGCCCCCTCCCTCCGCTCCTTCAAATCCCTCCTCAAGACCTACTTTTTCCTCGCCGCCTTTCCCAATGCCTGCTAGTTGTTCCCCATATACTTACTGTCTGCCCTCCTCTGCAGACTGCTGCAACCAACCTGATTGTAACCAAGTCAAACACACGCACCTGAGACTTCGCATCTGCCTGAATGTTTGTTTGTCTTCTCCCCTGTCTCTCCCACTGTCCCTTCTCCCTGTCTCCTCCTCCTTGTCTTTTAGATTGTAAGCCACAGGCAGGGACTGCGTCTATTTCTATGTTCTGTACAGCGCCAGGCAAATGGCCGGCACTATATAAATGTTTATAATAATAATAATAATAACAATAATAATAATAATAAATAATGCTAGTCTGAGGTATAGATAGGTATTTTTCCAAAAAGAGGTTTTTTAAAGTGACCCTTTCCCCCACAGCTAAAACAACCACTCTCTGGATCTTTTTTATACTCAGTAGGCATCTGAAAACTGGCCTTCTCACTGAACTTAAACCCTTTCTCCTTTCTGGGAGAAAACTCCTTTTTGAAACCTGGTTGAGAGAGTTGTCTGTCCCCTTCAGGTCTAAAACCCTTGTAAGGGAAGTCATCCCTATTTGCTATAAGTGGTCTGCCATTTCTGCAGCCTTCCTTATAGCGTCATGGCCACGGTCCTTTACCTTCACCTTTATTTCTCTGGACATTTGAAAGTAAAACTGGTCCAAACCAATTAACTCTACCATTTCCCCCAGAGAATCCAGTTTTGCCACTTTCACACACTTCCATGGAGCATCTTTCAATTTAGCCCCAAACTCCACTATGGAATTTGCCCCCTGGAGCTGTAACCTCCTGAACTTTGCCCTGAAATATTCTGGCCCCATCTGGAAGCTTTGATATACCAAATTTTTAAATTCCCCATAAGAACATTCACCCTCCTCTGACATGCTGTTGTAAATGTCCATGAGGTCACCTCTGATCAAACTGGCAAGGAAACCCATGAAGTGTTCTTCTTGGAGACCCCAGTTCTGCACTGCCTTCTCAAAGGTTGACAGGTACTGTTGAGGGTCTTCTCCTGGCACATACACTGTGAATACTTTGGTGACACCCAGTTACTAGATTGTTGCTGGACCTGAGCCATCTCTTTTTCATGCTGCCACTGCTTTTCACTCCCTCTGTAGAGCCACCTCACGCAACCTCTGCTCTTCCAGGCGCAGCTACTCTCTCTTGAACTGAATTCTCTGCTCCTCCAACGGGTGCTGCTGTTCCAACTCCCTTTCTTTGAAATGAAGGAATTCTGGGCTCCACTGCGCTGCCCCCGGAGCTATGGGTTCCCTAGGAGGGGCTGTGACTGATCCATCACTCTGTATCAACAGGATTTTCAGTTCTTTGGAAGTCTTCCCCTCATATGTGAAGCCCCTGCTCTGACAGGCCTGTATTAGTGATATTTTATCCATAGACCTCTATTCAGCCATCTTTTCATCTCCGTACAACCCTATTCTAACACTCAAAAATAAAAATAAAACTCTGACCTCAAGGAAAGTAAAGCAGATCAGTTTTCCTATCCCACCGCTGCCACCACATGTGATGATCCAGTTAGTTCTCTTGCCTATTTATCTCTCCCAATAAACCTTCCTTAGGACGGTTGGACCTGCCTTTTTAAAAAACCTGTGGCCACCATCCTGGTCTTTTCTGCCAGGGATAAGTATCACCACTTATCCCGTCTTACCTCTATAGTCCTGTGATTCCAGTTATTTGACGTAAGACCAAGCTATGCATGGGACATAAAGGATCACCACCTCCAGTTATAGCAAATGGAATTTTATTATATTCTATCAGTATGTGGTATAGGACCATAACCAGTGGACATTAACTCACAGGTCTCTTATATATTCCCCTATAGCCCAAATCTATAAAGGTACATTCTTTGAGGTCAGAAATAGAGGAGATAAAATGCATCCAAGCGTATCTAATTCACTTAACCATCCTCAAACTAACAAATCCTACCATTAATCAACTCTTCCTTTTTCTTGTTTCCTTTTCCTTCATTTAATAAACCCGAGCAGTTTCTTTTTCTTTTTCTTCCTGTTCTCCATCTGTTTTCCAGCCCCTCTCCTTTCTCTAAACTTCCCCCCCAACTGCTGCCTTAGAATTTTCACTCCCCACACCCCTCCTGGTAAAGGGAACTTGATTAACCCTTTTTACCCTGGTTCAGAATTAAAGTGACCATTAACAAGACATAACAATCTTTTCTAGAAGCCTTCTTCAAGCAATTCTTCACAGGGATGGAAAATTCAGAATACCCTTCCCTGATGGGAGGGGAGGCACTGTCGGGCAGCCGCACTCAGCTGTGAGTATGTTGCTTTACCCAGGTGCCCTGTGAGGGCAGCCATTGGGGCCCAAAGCTGCAGTACCTGGCCCACCTTGGGAGGGGGCACATCCGCCCCATTGTGACATGGGTTGTTGTAGGGTGGTGTAGGGTCCAGTGGCCAGAGCAGGGGGCATGGCCATGGGGACCCAGGTCCCATTCCATCACAGGCGCTGGGTAGGCCAAATCTGTTTCCCAGAGGGGGAAACACCTGGGGTCCTGATGGCAGGTGCAAGTAACACCCCCCAGGGGGCTTTCTGTCACTCCTCTGACATCTCCTGGGTTCCGGATCCATACGGACCAAGTTTGCATCACCATCCCGGTGCCCCCGCTGCCTACCCCTGTGCGTATGCTCCCACCTCACCTGGGTTGCATGGTGGGATTGGGAAGGACGACCCCTGCTGTTTTGGTGGCTGTCATGCCCATTGTTCAGTCATCATTTGGATGGCCCATTCCAGGACTTCAGTCCTTCAGTGGAGATCCCTGTTGTCCTGTCCCTGAGGGTCCAAATGTTTGCCTGGCATTTCGCTGGGTGGTGCGTCCCTGTAGGGGAAGAGAAGGGGCTCCCCTGACCCCCCCAACTGACTGCCAACTGAACGGGGGGGCACTGGTGGCCTGACCTGGGGTGGGGCCAAGCCTAGCCCCTGTGGGAGGCTGGGGGGCTGCTGCCACATAATAGGGAAGATATACCTGCCAGATCCATTGAGGGGACCCCTGGGGGGGGCCCTAGGTCCCATGGGGCCAACGAACCATGACCCCCTCTTTTGGGGCTCTCCCAGCCCTACCTATGGGTGGAAGCCCGGCTGCCTGGGGGGGCATGCACATTGGGGGGCACTCCACCCCGGTTCCCTGATTAAGGCTCCTCCTCAATAGGACCACTGGAGGGGAACAAGATACACACTTTGCTAGCAACAAATGGAATTGAGGAAAATAAGGCCTATTTCTTCTTCTTGCTGGGGTTCTTGGTTATGAGATGCATCTTATAAGAGTTTCATGCAGCGTTTTTCTGCTGTGATCAGTAGATTGCTGGAGCCTGATGCCCCACACCACCTCTCTGGAAGTCTGGTGGGAGAAGCAGGTAAGATGGTAGGCACTGGTATTAAAAAGGTTTTCTAGGTGAGCAGATTTGCAAGCCTCTGTGTTCAAGGCTTGGCAGGTTGCCCATTCCGGAAAGTAAGGATAAAGCTGAATCTTTTCCAAATGTTTTTTGAGAGCTGGCACTTATTTTAGTAGGAGCTTTTAACTTAATTAAATCAACCATTTATCCTTCTTCCTTAATTATGGGCTTTGGAGAATTTAGAATTTTATCCTAACCAGAGTGCTAAAATTAACAGCCAAGAAATGCCACCCAAAACAGGAAACTCCTACAACACCCTACTCTCCACCTAATATTTCTTACCTTTCAGGTACTTACTGGAAGGGTGTAGAAAAACAATTTGACTATTGTATTCAACTAGCTTGATAATGATTCAAAGGCAAAAATATTCGCATTAAAATCTCTGTGGCTGCAGTGGGTGAGGACTGCACTCCTTGTGATGGAATATAAGCACTGTCTGTGACAACTGGAATTGAGGTTTCAAACAGTTTTGACTGGGAACCTTGTTTTCTCTTTATGTACGTGTAGCTTTTGCATAGAACTTGCCGTAAGTGTGTTCCTTACGATCAGGGACTTGTGCTCACTGCATTTCCTCCTTTGATAGCAGTGGGGAAAATGCAGTGAATACAGGGCCCTGATTAAGGTGAATTAATTTGGAAAAGTTAGGGGCGGCATTTTTTAATTATTGCAAAGCTCAGAACAACTTTCCCCACTTTCAACCATAAAGCGGTTATTCTAAACATGCATGTTTGTACTGGTGAATCCCTCTTGCGGTACATGAGGTAGTGTGCTGCTGGGGCTTCTGAGGTAGTTTTAGCAATGACTTGGCATGGTCCTGTTCATGTAGAGAATTTGAGGTCTCCTTGTTTTCAGGGATCATGTGACTCAGCCGCAACAAGGCCTGCTGAGAATGGAGGCAGGTCCTGTCGTCCAGTAAAAGAGTGATGGGAGAAAAGTTCTACCCTTGACATAAAAAGGGCAAGAGAGGATGGTGGCTATCATCAGGGTGAACCAGGGATGAAACATTGGATTGACTAAGGATGTCTCTGAGAAAGCCAGGAGAAACCCTAGGCAGGAAGTTTATTTATTCTGAGGGTTTCAAGGCTTTGCTTGGCCGTTCTTTCTGTGTGAAGAGACTGGACACTGAATCTTTGGCTCAGTATCTTATTTTATTTATTTATTTATTTATTTATATCAAATTTTTATCCTGCCCCTCCTGCCCATAGGGCAGTCAGGGGCGGCAAACAAAAATATAAAAAACCCCATTAAAATAATAAAACATTTAAAACAGGTAAAAATCCCACATTATGGAGGGAAAGAAAACTCCCTCCCTCCCACCCAACCCCTACCCCTCGCCAAAGGCCTGGTGGAACAGCCAGGTCTTACATAAACGTTGAAATAACAGGAGAGTGGGGGCCAACCGAGCCTCCTCCGGGAGCGAATTCCACAGCACAGGGGCAGCCACTGAAAAAGATCTCAAATCGGTGGCCACCCGCCTCACCCGGGGGAACCTCCCAAAAGGCTTCCACAGATATCTCAAAGGTCACACAGGCACATGGGGAGTGAGGCGGTCCCACAGATAAGTAGGGCCCAGGCTGTGAAGGGCTTTCAAGGTTAAAACCAGCACCTTGAACCTGGTCCAATGCTTTATAGGCAGTCAGTGCAGAGCCCGGAGCACTGGTGTCATGTGCTTCCTGTGGCCTGCCCCCGTAAGGAGACGGGCCGCGGCATTCTGAACCAGCTGCAGCCTCCAGATCAGCTTCTTGGGCAGTCCCACGTAGATCGCATTGCAGTAATCCAACCTCGAGGTGATGAAGGCATGGATGACGGTGGTGAGGTCGGAGCCTGAGAGATACGGCCGAAGCCACCAGACAAGATGTAACTACCAAAACGCACTCCTCACCACAGCCACAACCTGAGATTCCAAACTGAGCCATGAGTCGAGCAGCACACCCAGACTCCGCACTTGAGAGACCATGGGAGGGTGAAACCCACCCCACCAACAAGAGGGGATTCAGTCACCCTCAGGCCCCCCAAGACCTCATCCACCAACATCATGTCAGGATTCAATTGCAGATGGCTCAATCTCATCCAAACCCCAGAGCTGACAGGCACTGGGAGAATAAGGAGACTGCGTGACCTGGGTCAGTAGAAAAAGAGAAGTAGATCTGAGTGTCATCAGCATCCTGATGACACGGCATGCCCTGAAACCCTCTCACGATCTCCCCTAATGGCTGCATATAGATGTTAAACAAGAGGGGGGACAGAATGGCACCCTGTGGGACTCCACATGTGAGGTCCCGGGGGAAGATGTACACTCCCTCAAGACCACCCGGTGAGTTCTCCCAGCCAGGACTGAACGAAACCAGTCCAAGACCATCCCGCCAATCCCGGAACGGTCCCGCAGGCGGGTCACCAACACCTCATGGTCGACAGTGTCGAATGCAGCCGAAAGGTCTAGCAGGACTAACCGGGTCTGATGACCCTGGTCCAATGCCAAACAGAGATCATCAACCAAGGCCACCAATGTAGTCTCCATACCATAACCAGGCCGAAAACCAGACTGAGAGAGGGGTCAAGGAAACCAGTGCAGTCGAGATGTTCCTGGAGCTGCCGTGTCACAGCCCATTCAATAACCTTCCCTAAAAAGGGGAGGTTAGAGACTGGCCGATAACTGACAGGACATCAGCGTCAAGAGATGGTTTCTTGAGCAGGGGCCTAACCACAGCCTCTTTCAGGCAATCAGGTACCCTGCCCTCCTGAAGGGAGACACTGACCACCCCAGCCAGCAACGGCCGTAACATCTCCTGGCTGGCCTTCACCAACCAGGACAGACATGGATCTTGTTCACAAGTGGTGGCACGAACAGATCCCAACAAGGACTCCACATCGGCAGGCAATACCATCTGAAACCGATACCACAAGACAGGGCAGGACAGGGCATTCCTAGCCACAAGATGATCCTTTGCCATAACTGTGGTACCGAAATCATGGCGGATGTGAGCAATCTTATCTACAAAGTACACGATAAACTGGTCACAGCGGTCACTGGATTGCTCCAGATCCAGGTGGACGCAGAGAGGACTGACCAAACCTTTCACCACCCGGAAAAGCTCAGCTGGAGCTTTCAGTGCTCAAGAGCCAGGGTTTCTTTTAGAAGGGTGCTCTTTAGCTCCAAAGGAACAAGCTTGTTTGAGTTCTTAATGAAGGGCTGTGTCCCAGAGAGGGTAGAGATTAAGAAGGCTGTCTGGAATGGCAAACTCAGTTCTTGTGTGGAGGTCGGGTTTGGGGAGGCAAAGTATTTGAGAGATAAAGGCTTCATGAAGAATGTTCTGTCCACAACTCTACTTTGACAACAATGAGGATTAAGATCAAGGGACTCATTCTCAGCTGTGGCAGCACTGCAGCGAGAGAGAGACCAGTCCCTCCATTTGGAAGCCCATAAGTTATGTATAGGTTTATGTGTAAACCCCAATCCCCCATCAAATTCCATAATCAACAACAGGTGGTTCTAGGCAGACCATGGAGCACCAGTTATACAGTACTGTAGACTAGAGCAGTTGTCCATACACTGCACCATATAGAACTAGGGTGGCCACTGACTCATAACCAGAATACAGGTCATGGGGGAAGGAAGAGCGCAGCTGGTTCAGGGCTCCTTCCCACAGCCAGGGCTGAGCAACAAGCGCTGGGTGAGGACTGGGCAAGGGGATGCAATGGTACGATACTGGCAAAATCCTGGCCATGGATGCATATTTTAAAAATCCACCTGGATGGGTTTGGGCGGATAAAAAAAAAAGTGGTCATGTCCTGGAAAATACGGATGCTATAGTAATCCTAGAACCTTTCCCCCTCCCCCGCCTCCATTCCTGTGCTGGGACCGCTTGCTCACCTCTGAGTCCACATGCTGCCGATGCCACTGTTCCTGCCTGGAAGTCATAAGATCATGATTTCAGGAGGGTGAAAGTGGCAGCGCTGGTAGCATGTGGAAAATACAGGACAAAAACCACATAAATAAAGGAACATGGGCAAACCCTTCAAAAAAGGAGTGTCCCGTATAAAACAGGACCGTTGGCCACCCTATGAAGAATGTGCGGTCTTAGCACAATTTAAAAGAGAAAAGCTGGATAATGTGTCAAGGTCCTGTTCCCAAGGCAGGTTTGAGATAACATCACAGAGTCCAGGCAGCTCTTGCTGCCTTTGTTAGAAGCAGCTGCCTCTTTGATAGGTGAAATAGTCAGCCACTCGTAGGTATTATACTATTTACTATAGTAAAGCACTTTATTAGATTTTGCAGGTTTACAGAATCTTTCACAAAGAAGGTACCTATGGCAATCCTTCTGTCAAACATCTTTTAATATGTATCCCCACACATGCCAAGACACTCCTAGGTCTTATTCTTCTGTGATAAAATAGAGCAAGGTACATTACCATATGGAAGAAATTCAAATCTCTTTGGAATTTTCTTTAGCTAGGCTCCATTGGCTTTTAGGAATGGACAATTCAGGCACCCTGGCAGGTTGACAAGATGCTGAGAATCTGCCAAATGGCTTGTGAAAAGCCTGATGCTGCAGGGGAACTGGCACGCATATCACCAAATGATTTGGCAACTTGCTTTTGTGATACTAATATCTGAGCTTTGGTAGTTTGGCAATCCACTCCCTCACCAACCCAAAATGGGGAAGGGTTGCAAACACTTTGCAAGACAAGGTTAGAATTCAGAATGATTTAGTTAAACTAGAGATCTGAGCTGGAAGAAACAAAATGAAATTTAACAGACAATGCATTATACATACGAATGAAAAACCAGAAGCACAAATATACATTGAGGGATAACTAGGCAGTAGCACTGGAGAGAAGGAGCTGGGAGTTTTGGTGGAAGATCAACTGAACATGAGTGAGCAATGCAACACGGACATGACAGTGGCCCCCTGTGGCCTGTTTTGTCCTGGACCTCACCTCTGCTAGATGTTGGCCTGGGATTTCTCTGGGCCTGGGCCATGTCGGTAGCTAGCCCAGACTGTGACCTTGGAAAACCTCTGAGGTCACAGCCCTGGCTAAGGCCCACCCAACTAATCGGACCGCTGTGGGCTATCATGTCTGTTTCTGGGCCATCAACCCAGCCCGGGTTGAGGCCACCATGGTTGTGGGCTGGGGCTGACCAGCTGCATGTTAGTGGTTCTCCCCGCCCTCCCAGCCACAGGAACGTTTGTTTGGTAGCCTGACCTGAGTTTTGCTCATTGGGCTGCTGCCGCACTGCCATTGCATGTCTTTCCCACTGTCTAAAGGCAAATGCCATTTGAGGCTGCATTAAGAGGTGCATCATATACAAGACATGTGAGGTGATGGTGTTGCTTTATTTGGCACTAGTGGTGAGACCTTGCCTGGAATATTGTGTTCGGTTTTTGGGCACCACCCTTGAAGAAGCCAAAATGGAGAAGATCCAGAGGAGAGCAACTAAGATGATAAAGGGAGTGGAGGACCAGTCATATGAGGAAAGGCTGAAAGAACTGGGTATATTCAGCCTAGAGAAAAGAATTTAAGGCGGGGGAACATGATAGCAGTTCTCAAATAGCTAAAAGGATGCCACAAGACGATGATGAACATCTGTCCCTGCTGTCACAGAAGGCAAAATAAGAGGGAATGGGCTTAAATTGCAGCAAAGTAGATTTTTGGTTCAATATTAGGAAAATCTTTCAAAATGTGAGAACTGTTGGGTGATGGAATAAGGTGCCCAATTTCCTTCCTTGAAGGTTTTCAAAACCCATTTGGACAAACATCTGTTTATGAAGTTGTAGAAGGGGCTATCCTACCATGGAGGAAAGAGTTGGAGTAAATGACCATTGAGGCCCCTTCCAACCCTAAGTTATTATGTTTCCAACTCTTACTAATAGGCTCAACTAAAGCATGGATAACTGGAAATTCTGGAAGCATGCATTTCAGCAGTGGCGGGAGATGTGTTGTCTCCTATCATATGGGCCAAAGTTAAATAATCTTAAATAATTGGGATTGGAAGCTTTGCTTTCTAAGAGAAAACTTTATATACTGGTTATGACTTTGGCACTATGCTGTATAATCTGTGTTCCTGAAAGAAGGCAGAAGGTGGGCAGAATGCTCCTGAAGCCCCTAACCCCCGGATAACAATCCTGTCCTGATTGTAGTCATCACTCAGCTCTTTAATGGATGAGGATCACACCCCATATATTGCAAGATTTCCTGACAACAGGAATTTCATAGTTTGGTCACTGGAGAATCCATCTCTGCGAATACGTATGTGGCATCAGAATTAATTTTCCCAAGAACAATTGGATGCCTGCCAGGGGTTGAAAGTAACAATGGTCTGAATAGCCAACAGAGTAGGTCAGAAGATACAAAGCAAATATATCACTTACGGTTGGAAGGTTAGTTCATATATTCTGCAGGGAAACAGAAATGTTCACCTGTGTGTCAGGGGGCAGGCTTGAACCTGCAACCCTGACCTTGGCAGGCAGAGAAGTTTCCCCAGCACTATAGGGTAGCTGGGCTTGCTGCTACTCTCCTCCTGTCTGCCTGGTGCCCTGCCCTGCTTGGCTCCTCCCCCCTGGACTCCTCATTGGTTGCCAGCAATATAAAAGGCCTGATGGAAACAGTAGCAAACTGTGGGGCATCAGCTCTTGACTGTGATCCTGTTGCTTATTTCACCCGTTGTGCTCTTGGTCTACTTTCAGGTCTCCCTCTTCTTCTGCCCTTGTCTGTCCCTCTTCCCTCTTGGTACCTCTGCTTCTCTTGCTTCTTTGACTCCTGTTTACTGATACTTCTGCTTCCCTTGTCTCTGTGACTCCTGTTCACCTGTTCCTTGTTAGCTGTCTTTTAGCCAGTTCTGTCTCCTCCTGCAGTCTGCCTTGTGTAGGGATTCCCCTCCCCCTCTCCCTTGTTAGGTTTAGGTTTCCCCACTCTGCTAGCTGTTCCTGCCTTTGGCTTTGCCCATGTTTATAGTACTATGGCCATAGTTTATTCTGCTGCCTTGTGTCTTTGGTCCCTGTTCCTGGTAGTTCCTTGTTGCTCCCTTTGTTCCCTGCTCTTCCCCTATCTTTGGTCTCATAGCCCCTGTTCATAGTTTCCCTTGGCTTCCCTAGTTCCTTGTTGCTCCCTTTGTTCCCTGCTCTTCCCCTATCTTTGGTCTCATAGCCCTTGTTTATTGGTTTCCCTTGTCTTCCCTGGTTCCTTGTTGCTTATGTTGCCCTACTCCTTGTTGTCCATGTTGCGTTGGGTTCTTGTGTTCACGTGGCATGGTCACTGAACCCCTTGATCATTGTTCCCCTTTGCTCCCTTAGTCTTGAATCCTACCCTCTTGACTCCTGGCTTCTAGGCCCTTCATCTCTGTTTGTCTTTGCGCTTATTGCTCCCCAGTGCTCCTCTGGCTTTTGTTCCTAAGTCTCTGGACTCTTGTTTCCCCATTGCTTCCCTAGTGTTAGTTCCTGGGTCCCTTGGCTCTTGTTCCCTATTGTCTCCCTGTTTCCCAGTGCTGTCCTAGCTCTGGGTCTTTAGTATCTTGCCTCTGTTTCCCTATTGCTTTCCTTGCTTCCCAGTGCCTTCCGAGCTCTGGGTCTTTTGTGTCTAGCCTCTTGTTCTCTATTGCTCTGTATAGCTCTCTAGCTCTGGTCCCTTTGCCTCTTGGCTCTCACTCCCTAGTGCTCTCCTTGCTCTCTATTGCTCCCCTAGCCCTAGTTCTTTCGTTCCTTGCTTCTAGGTCCTTATTGTTTTCCTGGTTCCCTAACCCTTCCGCATTGACCTTGATGATGAGCCATCCACCTTCATAGGCCAGCATGTCTCGTCCTCGTGCTGAGTATTCAGTCTCCAGGAAAGTGGAGAATGGCTGAGAGGTTTCCTTGTGACTCCCTGCTCCCCTCTACCCATTCCCCCTTCTACCTGCTTATGTTGCATCATAACTCCTTTCTGTTTCTTTGAACCCCCAGCCCTGCACAGTGCAGTCCTTTTTGGGTATCCCCTCCTTGGACAGTGCCCCCGTACCCTGTCCCCTGACACTGTGTCATGGTGTTTTATGAAGACAGAGGAAACTAAAGGTGAAATGCTGACCCCACTGCAGTTAGTGAAAGAGTTACTACTTTAAAGGGGACAGGGTTTCACCATAAATAGATTTCCCAACATGGTCTGAAATCCTGAAGTCAGTGGCCAAACTCCTATTGGCTCTAATGAGTATGGATTACTCCTACAGTGCACGGTTACAGCTCAGGCCAGCTGCAGCTGTTTTTGCAACCTGGGCATGAAGAGCATAGCTCTTATTAATAAGCAAAGGTGGTGCAGTTGCACTGGCTCCATGAACCATGGGGTCCCACACTTCCCGGTGCAGTTGTATCTCCTGCTACTGTGTTGGGGGGCGGGGAGGACATCATAGAGTTGGAAGGGATCCTCCGAGATCATCTAGTCCAGTTCCTTGCTCAATGCAGTATAGGATTCCATCTTTTGCACCAGGGCCCATTCCATACGTAGGAAACGGATGGGGTAAAAATGTGAATAACTAACTCCACCCCTAGTTGGTAGGGAGGGGACGCTCCAGCCTCTCTGCACCATTTGCATGGAGCTCTAGGACGCCTTTAGACAGAACAGAAATGGGTGTCTGGATGTGTGTTGAATCCATTGTTTAGCCACACATATGTCCCCGTGTTTGCTGCATTGTATTACTTACACAATTACAGCTATCGGTGCTTGCTTAAACACGGGATGCCAGCAGTGACGTACAGCCCGCCACAGCTTCCCTGGGTGAAATCCCATCATGCGATGCCCCCCTCCCCTCAGTAAAAAGCATGATATCCCACAACGCACTGCTCTCTCCCCTCGCTATACAGAGCTTTCACTTTTAAATCCCAGGGTTCTTCGACATGGCTCCGTACATTCTCACAAAGAGATTTCCTGGCTCCACATGAAAGATAAAAGAGCCCATTGACCAGGTGCCAGTGTGCAATTCTGGGAAATGGGGAGCTGTAAATGAGTGCACACAGGGACGGAGTCATGCAGAATGAGACCGTATCTGAGGGGCCCAGTTGTTCCCACAGGGACTGTTGATTGACTGGGGAGGGGAAGTGAGCACAGACTGGTTGTTCCCTCTGGGACTGTGGATGTGAGAAGGAGGCTCTCCCCTCTGGGACTGTGGATGTGAGGAGGAGGCTCTCCCCTCTGGGACTGTGGATGTGAGGAGGAGGCTCTCCCCTCCAGGACTGTGGATGTGAGGAGGAGGCTGAGGATGATGTGGCTTCAGTTTTGCAGGAAGTTGCAAGACAAACCACTCCACTTGCCCTCTTGATCCTATCCCTTCTTGCCTCTTGACCTTTATCGCACCCACTGTTTTCCCCATCCCTCCTGTACATAGTCAATCTCTCCCTCTCTACTGGATCCTTTCCCTCTGCCTTCAAACATGCCACTGTTTCTCCTGTCCTCAAGAAGCCTGGGTACCTTTGATCCTTACCATCCCTCTAATTACCATCCCATCTCTATCCTCCCTTTTGTCTCTAAGCTCTTGGAACTAGGGATGTGCGAACAGAACATGGTTCGGATGTTTGGTTCAAAACCTGAGTTCGGGTTTGGTTGTTTGGTTTGGTGGAGTTCGGTTCAGCTGAACACGGCCGAACATCTGAAAATAGCGCTATCAATATAGATATTTTTTTTCCAGTATCGGTATCATTTGGCCCTGACACCACCCCTGGTCTCTACCCCTGGTGCCAGGAAGTCTGCTCCTCAGCTGCCTCCCCCTTCCAGACATGTTTTTCCCACCCAAAGTCACGTTTTTTCCACCCCTGAACTCATCTGAACTTTTCCAAACTGTTCAGCCATTCGGACGTTCGGTTCGGTCATCCGAACAGGCCGAGTTTGGCCTGAACTCCAAACCGCGTTCTCACATCCCTACTTGGAACGTGCTGTGTACACCTGTTGCCTTGGCTTTCTCTCTGCCAACTCCTCCCTTGACCCTCTCCACTCGGCTTCCGCCCCCTCCACTCTACTGTGTCTGCTCTTGTTAAAATATCTAATGACTTTCTCTTAGCAAAATTCAATCACCTCTACTCCATCCTTGTCCTCCTTGATCTTTCTGCTGTTTTTGACACTGTCATCCTCTCTCTCTTACTTAACTTTCTCCACTCCATTAGTTTCTGTGGCTCATTCCTCAACTGGTTCTCTTCCTACCTCTCTACCCGATCCTTCAATTTGTCTCTTACTGGTGCCTCCTCTACTGCTCTTCCCCTCTTCATCTGATACCCAACTCTCTCTCTCCGCCCTCTCTCTCCAGTCTCGCCTCACTAACTGCCTCTCTGACATTTCTACCTGATGTCTCATCATCAGCTCAAACTTAACATGGCTAAAACCAAACTCCTCATCCCCCCCCCTCATTCTTTCTCTCTCTCTTTCTTCTCTGTCTTCGTTGATGGGAGGGGGGGTGTCAACATTCAATCTGTCCCTCAGGGACGTAGCCTAGGGTTCATCTTTGACTCCCCCCTCTCCTTTAAAACTCAGATCAATTCTGTTGCCAAATCCTGTCACTTCTCTCTGCACAACATTGCGCTAAGTTATGTCCTTTATTCACTGTTTCCTCTGCTAAAGCCCTGGTCCATGCCCTGGTCATCTCTTGCCTTGACTGTTGTGACCTCCTTCTCATTGGCCTTCCTCGCTCTCACCTTGCTCCTCTCATTTCTGTTCATAACTCCGCTGCCAACATCATCCACCTTGCCTGCCGCTTTGACCATGTAGAGCCCCTCCTCTCCTCTCTCCACTGGCTTCCTCTCCCTGAACGCAGTCTTCACAAACTCCTGTTTTTTATCTACAAGGCTCTTCATGGCCTTGCTCCCCCACAATCTCTCAGCTCTCATTTCCCGCTACACTCCTGTCTGAGAGCTCCACTACTCCTCTGCCACCACCCTCATCTACTCACGGCTCCCCTGCTCCTCTAAACACATCTGCCCCTTTTCCCTGGCAGCCCCCCATGTCTGGAACTCCCTTCTTGAGCACATTTGCTTGACTTCCTCCCTCCAAATCTTCAAAGCCCACCTCAAAACCCACCTCTTCCATCAAACTTTCCCTGGTTCCTTGTTCTTCTCGTCCCCTTGCTGACTTATCCTGAATCATTGTATCTTGTGTAACTTTAAATGAGTAACTACACCTTTGTAACTAAGCCAAACACGTGCACCGGAGACCTCATGAGTTCATGTATGTATCTTTGTCTCTTCCTGTGTCCCCCCCCCCCCTTGAATCTCCCCCCTTGTCTCTCTTACATTGTAAGCCTGCTGGGGCAGGGACCATGTTTCTCTCTCACAATTGTAAAGTGCCAGGTACATTGCTGGCACTATATAAATGCTTATTAATAATAATAAACCAAAGCCGGTGTGTGTGCTGAACTCTATGATTGTTCACCGGAAGTAACAGTAAACACACTAACACATACTTGGACGTAACGAGAGAGACAGAATGATGGAAAACACACTTCTGCTGCCTGCGACTCTTCCAGGCAGCAAATGGGTGGCTATTGAGTGACTATCGGGGTGCAAATGTGCCATGTTTACACAAAACAGTCAAAAACATGATTCATGCCCTAATCATCCATTCTCAAGACACCCCTAATGTCTCTTGATTCTCTGGCCCCATGTCATATAGCCAGGGCAGAAATTCTTTCTGCAACAAACAGGAGAGTAGGAGTCTTCCATGAGAAGCTGCTCCAGTGTCTCCAAGGCTGCATGAAATGATGAGTCTAGCTCAAGCCTGTTGCATTAGGGAAATTTCCATTCCTACTGTATATTGTCCAATAAGTCATAAAAATAAATAAATAAATTTAAAAAAAGGTGTGTGTGTGTGTGTGTGTGTGTGTGTTGGGGGTGGGGTGGTGTTACAACAAAGCCACAGCAACAGAGCCTCTTTAAATTTATGTTGTGTCCCAGGGGAAAGAAATTAAATGCAAACTGAAATAGAGTCAATAAGAATTTGATCCACAGATTAGTAGCCTTTTAATTAAATTATGTCCAGTTTGGTCTTATATAAATATAGCAGGGGTTATTTTTCTATTCTTAAAATTCTGCTGTCCTTTAACACAGGTTCACATTTTAATCTACAAGGCTGTCAGAGGGTGGCAATGTAAGAACACAGAATAACCACAGGGCCAATTAGGAAGCATATTCAACACATAAGACCAGAAAGCCTTTCCTGAAGAAAAAAAACCCCAACTCACAGCATTCCTTTGTTTACTACAGTAGCTTTCTGGTTCAGGTTCTGTGACTGCCATTCAAAACAAGCCAGGGTGGTCCTGCTAAGCAGCCCCTGTTAATGCTGAACTGTCTTGTATATTGGTACTGATCCAGAAATGGACAAATACACTGGGCTTATTTACATTGCAGCCATGCTCATCCCAGGCTGAAATTATTCCAGGCCTGCCGTAGAAAATACAGAGCCATCTCATGTCAAGCTATCTAGGAGTTGGGCCTGTGTCACTTTATCCATCCAGACAATGCTCTTGCCCTTTCTAAGGCTGCATTCAGATGTGTGCTTAATTCGCACAGCAGCAGCGGTGACATCGTGCGATTTAAAGCAACGCGCACTTCCGGGTTGGTGTGAATACACCTAGTGAGCACAATTCAGTGTAATGCGAACTGTCGGAGTGCGGTTTTAAAAGCTGCTCTGAGCAGCTTTTAAAACCGCACTCTGACAGTTTGCATTACGCTGAATTGGTGCATTCACACCAACCCGGAAGTGCGTGTTGCTTTAAATCGCACGATGCTGCTGCTGCTGCTGCTGTGCGAATTAAGCACACATCTGAATGCGCCCTAAGTTTAGTAGCCCTTTAGCAAGCACAGTTGGAAAGGGTAGTACCTGCCCTTTAGCAAGCACAGTTGCAGAAAAGTTTGTCAACCTCCTGTTTCTGTGCAATAAGGAAAAACCCAATGTAATGGCCCTGCCTAGGCTGCTGCAGGGAAAGGGCCAGAGGGCATGCTTAGCCTCCCAACATTCCAAGAGTGGTAAAAGGGACAGAAGCCAGGGCCCAAAACACCACCCCACATCACAGGAAAATCAATTCATCCCCTCCCCTCCAAAATGCAGATGGAAATAGCAGAATGATGACTATAATAGTAGAAATGGGGATGTGCAAATGATGATATAGGCTTTACTGGGGTGCAACTTGGACAAAGCTGAATAGCAGATGCATTGCGGCACAGAGAATGGGGCCAATCCCAAGCCCTGCAAACAGGTACATGGCGCACACGTGGCACATGCGCTATCGCTATGCCTGGCATGGGGCCTATGGCACGTGCACAAACCCCGCGGCGGAATGTGTGCGCGCATACAGCAACACTTCCGGGGTGTGGGATCAGCCCCACCGACATTAGGGATCAAAAGAGAGAGAAGGAAATGCAAGCACGAAGAAAGACGTATAAATCACAAGGAGAGTTTTATGGAATGACCTACCATCCGCATTTCTATCATTCAGCTGTTCTTTGTGGTTCCCTCATGGACATCCCACCAAGTTCTTCTTATTGGCCCATTCTCCATTACTCCTCCTTGTCATTCCACTCACTCCCTTGTCATTCTACCCACTTACCTATCCTCCCTATGGTCATTCTATCCAGTTTCTGGCCATTCCATCCTCTCCCTCTAGCTTGTCATTCCACCAAATCCCGCATCATTCCCTGTCTTTCTGTGGACCTTTTCTTGTCATTCTACCCATTCCCTGCAACCCATTCCTTGAAATTATGCCCAGTATCATGTCATTCCACCTGCTTCCCATTGCCTTACCTTGTTGTTTTATGTACTCCCTTGTTATTCCACCTGTTCCCCATGGTTTCCTTGTTATCAGTCTGCCCAATCCCTTGGCATTTAGCACACAACCCATTCTTGTAATTCCACCTCATCCCTCTCATTTAGCTCATTCTTTTATGCTGCCTGCATGGTATTCCTTCCTCTTCCCATTGTCCTCTCGCCATTCTCGCAGTCCCTTTTCATTCCTCATGGCTTCCTCCATGTCATTCCAGCTGGTGTACTGTCTTGTCATTCCACCTCTTCTCCCTGGCCCCTTCCTTCTCATCCCTTACAGTTCTCATTGCAGTTGATATTTGTTTCTCTTTCCTTGCATTTCCCCTTTTCTCCATTATCATAGAACTGGGGAGGAGGACCCCCAGAGTTATAAGTCCAGCCCCCTACATAACACAGGATTTCTTATACTTAAACCACCCCAGACACATACTCATTTTGGCCTCTTTTTAAAAACCTCCAGGTTTAGGAATCCAAAATTCCTACAAGTAGACTATTCCATTGCCGTACCACTGCAGGAAGTTTCCTTGAAAAAACCTTCATTAGTTTTTTTCCCCCTCCAAGCAAAACATCCCCAGCTCCTTCAACCTCTCCTCATATAACTTGTGTTCCAAACCCGTTATCATCTTTGTTACTACCTCCTGTATCCTCTCAAACTTTTCTATGCCCATCAATGCCATTCTCTGTAGTCTGTTGCATCTTTACTGTTCCAGGGCTTCCTCTGTGATTTCCATCTCCTTAGGTCAATGATTCTGCTTTCTTCCACCAGTGCCTAAAAGTCCTCCTCCACCTTTTAATGGACTGTGGGCGTGATGAAGAAAGATTAACTCTCAACACATTTCCAAGTATGGCTCTACTCTGTCCTTTACTGTTCCAGGGGTTATCCATATCTGTGATTTCTTTTCTACAACAGGTCTGCTGTATGGTAATAAATGACAATAGGCTCTGAAATTCTTTGCTGTGAAGTGATGAGGTCCCCGGGATTAAAAGAGACCTTTGTGTCCGTAGATATATAATGTATACTAGACAGAGGCAAATTTTTTTACATAGACCAGTATAGATCTGTATCCCAATTCCACCCTCTACCCTTACTCCTAAGGGGAATTGTTGATACAGTTGTAAGTATAGCTGCACAATTGCTCAACTGTAATATATCTTTGTGTGTGTGTGTGTGTATATATATGTGTGTATATAGTAAGTGCTACATCCTATTAAGAGTGTATAGTTATGACAGCTAAAACGGGAAATAATTTCATGAAGCAATTACTTGTTCTCTACTGAAAATGATTTATTCTTGCACTCTGTTTATTTTTAACATTTATTTATTTGCCACTAGATGGCGATAACAGACCCTGATGGTCCTTTGTGCTGCAGATGAGGTTCAATTAGCTCTGGGGTATGCTTGTGTTATCAGATGTGTCTCTTTTGCACTATTGCTCTAATGTTCATGAGTCTATATAACCGCACACGTTCAGATACAGCTACTGAAGAAGGCTCACAGGAGTCCCTAAGCCGAATGAATTGCAGAAAGGTTTGGGTGTGAGCTTGAAAAATAGTGTTCATCCGCATAGCAGAAGCTGTTTAGGGGTGGGACTGGGTGTGTGCCACAATTAATTGCTATCAGTTTTAATCTCTCACCGTGATACAGAGTACAGGTCTTGCTAAGGTACAGCGTCCCTGTTTGGAAAGGGAACAGGGTAAAGTATCCAGTGGTAATGGGTACTGTTGATAGGCCACAGCGTATGCTTGTAAGACAATTGATTTTGCAGTATTAATGGCCCTGTCTCTCATTTCCAATGCAGTCCGAAATGTTACCAAAATGTAGAATGGAAGGATTAACAATATGTATAAAAAACCAGAACACACTGTAAAATCTTTGTGTCCCTGCAACTTTAGACTCAACAATCAGTGAAAACAGTGACCGGTTTCATCTGAAGCAGCTACACCCCCCTTGGGACTGTACATAAACAGAGTTTAAAATTAAAAACAAAAAGGGATCTGAAAGGGCCTGTCTATCAGGACTTTGTGGGAAAGCCGTGTGAAGAGAATAGTGTATTGTTAATGTTGTGGAAGGGTCCTCCTGCTGTCAAGCCTGGCCCTTGCTATTTTTTATGCTAGATAAAGTAAGTTTTCTGTTCTCCCTGATCCCCCAGAAGCTCCCAAGTGAGTCCATCCAAGTAGCTCTATCTGACTCCTGTACTGAAGCTAGATGTTCTCCCCTCCTCTTCTCTCAGGATTCAGGGAGCTGCTACTGCTGCCTGAAGATAGACTGCCAGTGTCTCAAGATCCATCTCCTTCAGTCCCACAGTGCCCCACCCAGTCCACTGGGGGGCACTGCAGAAAACAGCATGCTGTTGCATTGCTATGTGTTAGGGCTGAAGCAGCAGCATTGTTGACATTTTGGACTTTCTTGCCATTGATCCGAGGGCATTTCCCCTCAGTTTATGACAGTTTACGACATTTTGTGGCAGTTTCCAACATTTTACGACATTTCTGACATTTTACAATAGTCACCGGCTTTTGCGACAGTTTCCTCTTTGTTTTCTGGCAGCCCACTTCAAGCCTGTGCCCCACTGCCCATGCTGGTGCCCCATGGCAGAACTCATGTTCCCTGCTTCATTGTCCCCCATGTCCACTCTTTAACCCCCCCACAACTGGCCACAGCCCCTCCCCCATTCCCCACAGTTATTAACCAGTGACAGGAAGCAGTGGCAGCAGCGCAGGGTCCGACTCCACCTGGAGATCTCAGCACTGGGGACAGAGGTGAGTAGGATGGCCATACCTCCCCTTTAAAAGAGGGCACATGAAAAATGCATGGCGTGGGGCTGCATTGGTTCCAGTGCAGCCCTGTACCATGTGTTTTTCATAAGTGTCCTCTTTTAAAGGGGAGGTATGGCCACCCTAGAGGTGAGTAGTCGGGACACAGGGGACATGCGCTGCAGGGTCATGTGTATGTTCTGGGGGATGGGCATAGGGGTGCTGAGCCCTCTGCCCAGAGAATTCAAGGGGGGCAGAAGTACCTCAGCCCCTACTTTGTGGTAATTTGAGGAACTTTCCAAAACTTTGCGACACTTTCTAAACACGTGCAACATTTAAGTATTGGACTTGACTGGGGATGCCCATGAAAACAGCAATGGATGGGCAGTTACTACTCCAGATGAACTGAGGGGCATTAGAGCACTGGGCCTCAAGTCCTACAGTGCTGGCATGCAAGCACAGCCTGAGCGGTGTCTCTTATGAGTCAAGTTTCACAGTTGCAGAAGGTCCTGTCTGCTATTAGTGCTGTGATGTCATTATGTTCTCCAAGGGGCTTGGGTAAGTAGAAAGAGGCAGGGAAATGTTTTATGTTCAGCCTTTTAGGTTTTATGTCCATAGGGCCCATTTGTGGTCCTATGTTGAGGCTGTGAGGACAGCAAGGAAGGAGTTCCTTGCTGTCCTCATAGTGTCTGCGAAGTCACACCTGGCGGAGTTGTTTCAGGTGATGCGGGGGCTGGTCAGTCCGGCCTCCCTCCGCCTGGATGGGGACTTGTCCCAGGCCTGCTGTGAGGAGTTTGTCACCTACTTCGCAGACAAGATCGCTCGGATTCAGAGAGACTTTGACGCTGGATTAGGGGCAGTAGGTGGAGAGTGCGAGGTGATGGAGGCCCCGTCTGGTCCAACTTTGTGGGGGGAGTTCCAGGAAGTGACGCCAGCTGATGCGGTAGATGTCTTGGGGTCTGTGAGAGTCACCTGTTGTGAACTTGATCCGTGTCCATCCTAGCTAGTGAAAGCCTCCAGGGAGACATTGGGGATGGTGCTGGTGAGGGTGGTTAATGCATCCCTGCAGCAGGGGAGGTTGTCGCCTAGCCTCAAGGAGGCTGTGGTACATCCCCTGCTGTAGAAACCATCATTGGACATGGACGCACGCACCAGCTACCGACCTGTCTCTAACCTTCCCTTTTTAGGGAAGGTTATTGAATGGGTGGTTGCGATCCAGCTCCAGGCACATCTGGACCCATTTCAATCTGGGTTCCGCCCCGGCTATGGCACCGAGATGGCGCTGGTGGCCTTGGTCGATGATCTCTGCCAGGAGATGGATGCAGGATGTTCATTATTTCTCATCCTGCTAGATCTCTCAGCCGCTTTTGATACCGTGGACCATGGGCTGCTGTTGAGATGGCTGCGTGACCTGGGGGGTCAGGATGGGACTGTTCTTGAATGGTTCCGCTCATTCTTCTCGGGGAGAAGCCAGCGGGTAGTGTTGGGAGCTGAAACATCTTGCCCCCGTGCTTTATCCTGTGGCGTTCTGCAGGGTTCTATTCTGTCTCCCTTGTTATTTAATGTATATATGCAGCCCTTGGGGGAGGTCGTGAGAGGGTCCGGGGTGCAATGTCACCAATATGCTGATGATACTCAGCTGTACCTCTCTTTTTCAGATGACCCAGACCCTGCTTTCTCGTTGCTGTCCCAGTGTCTGGAGGCCACGGCGGAATGGATGTGGCGGAGCAGACTGAAGCTCAACCCCAATAAGACGGAGGTGATGTTGGTGGGGAGAGCGAAGGAGGTGTCGGCCCCCCTTATTGGGGGGGTTCACCCTCCTATAGCTCAGTAGGCTTGGAGTCTGGGGGTGATATTGGAAGCAGATCTGTGCCTGGAGCGGCAGGTGGAGGTAGTAGTGAAGGTTGCTTTCTGCCAGTTATATCTGGTGCGGAGGCTGCATCCGTACGTCTCCGGCCTGGACCTGGCCTCCCTCATCCATACCTTCATCACCTCGAGGCTGGACTACTGCAATGCACTCTACGTGGGGCTGCCCCTGTTCCTGGTTCGGAGGCTGCAGCTAGTGCAGAATGCGGCGGCCCGGCTCCTGTCCGGAACAGGTCATCGGGAGCACATAACACCTGTGCTCTGAACTCTGCACTGGTTTCCAATAGCGTGTCAAGCCAGGTTCAAGGTATTGGTATAGATTTATAAGGCCCTTCACGGTCTGGGCCCCTCGTACCTCAGGGACTGTCTCGCCCTCCGTGCCCCAGAGTGTCTCCTTCGGTCTGCCAGGGGTGCCTTCTTGGAGGTCCACCATGTCAAGCGTGTGGTCACAATGGAGAGGGCATTCTCGGTGGCCACGCCTTGCCTTTGGAATTCCCTCCTGGAGGAAGCTCGCCTGGCCCTGAGCCTTTTAACATTTAGGCGAATATGCAAGAACTGGCTGCTCACCCAGGCCTTTGGGGAGGGGGGGTTAGTTTTTTTTTTTATCTCCCTCCACCCTTTTTATTTTACTGTTCCCTAGCTGTGTTTTAATTGTTCTGGTTTTATGAGTATTTTATAATGTTTTATGATTGTATTATATATTTTTTTGAGATAGTTAGCTGCCCCGAGCTGGTTCAGGAGGGGTGGGATACAAATTGTTAAAATAAATTAATAAATTTTATGGAACACTTTGAGGTTATTCAGACCCATCAGGCCTGGGCTCACAAGCACCAGCAGTGTGCCTGATGCTGCTGCTCAGGAACAGCATCTACGTGGCTAAGGAAGGGGTGATGAACCTTCTCCCCCAGGAGGAGCCCTTTGAAAATTAGTACATGCTCCATGGGCCACTGGTAAGAGCTAAAAGATGGAAACTGAGGGGCACTATCAGGACACGGGAAGGGAGGGGGAAAGTCCAGATTATTCATCCTTGTGCTCAAGTGCATGCCCTCATCTTACTACCTTTCTCCTGAGCATGCTTCTCCAGTGATTCAGGGACTAGATCCATAGGTCCAGACTAAGGAATTGGAAAGGGACCAAATAAAAACGGTCTGTAAAACTTTTGCAAAATTTAAAGTTTTTGTAAAATTCCTACTTTTTGCTTTATCTATGATAGATTTCTTATGGGCAGTCCAAGAGCCCGAGACTGAAAAGTAAATGCCCAAATAGACACACTTGGAGACCTGGGGGAGTTTATGTCCACTCAGGACCCATCTGAATTTGACTCGTTTATGGCCAAAACCTACAACCTGGGACTTTCTTGTGTTCACTATCATATTGTTCTCTCTAGAATATTGGTGCAGATGATCTAAGCAGTGTTGAAGACCTTGACGGGTCTGCGACATCAAAAGAACATCATCTGCATACATTAAGATATCTATGGGTCTATCCCCAATCTTGGGCAGTGTGTGTCCAACTTCATTTATCAGAGTTGCTAAATCATTTATAAAGAGACAAAAAAGCAAGGGGGTCAAAAGTCATCCCTGCCTTATCCCTGAAGTTATAGAAAAAGGTTTGGAAAGGTCTGTAGACCAGCAGAATCCCCATTCTATTCCAGGCCTCAAACACAAGATGGACACCCTCCATGTTGGACAAGTCAGATACCAGATAGGGATGGGACTTTCGGTATTACCGAGAACTGAGAGTAGCCAATAATGGCTATATCAGATTAATCTGATATCTCTGTTTCTTCTCAGCTCTTGGTGGTATCGGATCATTTACATTGTTTTTTTAATCGGCTTTTTAACGTTGTGGTTTTCTCCATTGAAGTCAATGGGGAAAATCGCAATGTTAAAAATCTGATACCGAGAGAACCGAAAACCGGTAGAAAACTAATAGACAGAGAAGCGAGAAAACTGAGAACCAAGATTTTGCCAATAGTCCCACCCCAGCCAGATACCATCGATAGACCAGATTGTCTTTGCAGACCACTGTCACTCCATCCCTGGCCTCCAATCCTAGGCTAATATTGTACCAAGTGCCCAGATGGTGCCAGCTGGGCCAACACAGGTCCAAAAACCTCTTCCAGCAGGTCTAAGTAATACATATGAGATCAGTGGCCTCCTTGTGAATGAGATCATGGTTGGTAGTTGTCTTTAGATTGTAAGTTCTCGGGCAGGGACCATGTCTATTTTATTCTCTGTAAAGCGCCAGGTACACTTCTGGTGCTATATACAAATGCTTATAATAATAATAATAATAATTAATAAAAAATAATTAATTAGAGACTGACCTTGTATTAAGAAGCATTAGTGATAGATCAGAGGCTCCCCAAAATATCCCAGGGAGAGGAGGACAGGGGAACAGACACCAAGTGCATACCCCTGTATCCATGATGACTCTTCCTTCCTCTTGTCTTACCTCCCCATGCCCAACACGACCCCAATTGGCTCAGCAGCTTCCTCAACTCCCCTTGTGAAGGAGACTCCCCCCCCCTCCCCATAGCTCCACAAGAAACCTGTGGGTACCCCCTGATCTTTGACATCCCCAAAGAAAAATTGTCCAGGGAGGCAGATGGGAAACCACCCTACCCCCATAACTTTGTCCCCCATCACCAGAGGGCTGTGGCACAATCCTCCAACCTCTGTTCCTGTGCCCATATCCCCTCTCACTGGTGGGATGTGGCACTTCACCCATACCCCCATATCCATACACTACAAGCTCTCTGGAAGGCCATGACATCACACACACCTTATCACTGGCTCCTCATGCCCTCCTCATTGGGAGTATACAGAACGTAATGGCTAAAGGTTACTAACCAAATGCAGAAACCAACAAACAAAAGTAACCAAAAGCGACAAAAGACCAGCAATAATACAATATATGTATTTATAATAGACAAAAACCAGGATCTAAAATATATAATAGTAGATAATGTAGAACAAAGCAAAAAACTAAGCAGAAGGCATGGGTCTAGAAAGTGTAGATATAATCCACATAGGAGACAACAAAGATAAACAGTCCAAGAACAGTAAAGGCTATAAACATTCCTCTCTTCAGTCCATCTCCTCAACGTTTCGCAGATGCTTCTTCAGGAAGCGGAGGATGAAAGGGAAGAGTATCTCACTGCACAGAAAATCACTCAGTGAAAAAACCTGCTGATATATAGAAACTCTCTCGCTTCTTGGCAGTCTTAACAGTCTCCTTTGGGAATGGGGGTCACTGCATGTGACCATCCCTACAAAACTTTTTCTTCCTTAATTTGACCCCTTAGTTCTGTCTTACTTTAGCTGAAGGCTCCAACAGCTCTACAGACCCACAGGGTTCCAAGTAACGATGGTACTTCATTTGTTATTTGATTCTGTTGTTTTGGGTATTTTGTCTATTTTGTTTCAGCAATTTCTTATGCAATAGCACTGAAATGACCAAGAAGACAAAACTGAAATCTCTGAAGCAGATATCTGGTGCAGTGGGACCAAGTATATGCTATATTGGATCCCATTCAAAGTTAGTGAATTCATCAAAAAACAGTATTTTTCACAGGTATTCATTTCAGTTATGCCTCTCAAGGAAGGGGCTGTGTTTGTATGATACTGAATGCATTGTGGATGCTTAACAAAAATAATGAAAAGGTTACTATTAGGTAATACCCTGATACCAGGGCACTTTCCATAGTAGCTCATAGTAGAACTTTCCATAGTTCACATTTCAGTCGGCTGGGTAGCTCTTATTGAAGAGGAGACCTGTAATTAAGGAAAGATATGTAGGTTTGTGAAGAAAAGCCAACAGAAGATCTTGCTTACACACTTACAATGTTTTTTCTCCCCGTTACAAGTAGTATGACTAAATATAATTATACGCTTCATATATGGATGAGGCTCATGAATTATATGGTCTCACTGTGTGATACTAGATCGTATAACTTAGATGAATTTTAATAAAGGTACTAAAATTAGGTGAATTGTATGTATTAAATAATTCTCAGGCTATCCTTGCTTGGTAAAGAATGGGAATGACAAATAACATGGCCATTATGAAATGATTACGCTTGTGGGTGGTGAGCTATTCACAGAAACCCAATTTCTATGGTATTAAAGGTCTGTCTGAAGTGCGCATTATTACAGTCAAAGATACCAAAGTAGTTACCCTATGTGCAGACAAAGAACTCTTCTGCAAATTAATGGCTATGAGTTACACACACAAATAGGGGAAATTCAAATTTGATTTCTGCTCATATTCTGATTTCTTTCTTTCTTTTCTTCATTGGGTCTCCAGAGTTGCCACTAGACCGATGGTTCCCAGACTTTTTGACTGAGGTACCATTTTCAGATTTAAATATTCTTCTTTGATCATGGGCAGCAGCAAAGATGTACAAAACATATCCGGTGTGAGTTGGGATTATGATCACATCTGCAGATGTTTGTGGCCCCACTTGAGCTTCTGACTCATCTATACTAGACCTTTTTTCAGTCTGGCCTTGAGAGAAGTAGCTGCTTTGACCTGGGGATGGAGGCTATCTTTTCAATCTTGTGCAAGTTCTAGGCTCTGTTCTAGTTCAAGGTTAGATAACGTGATCTAGGCTCTTCTGTTTCTGTTTTTCTTACAAGCATACAGAAATCAGATTAATATATGGAAGGTCAAACTCTTCTCCAAATATCCACCTAAGTGTTCAAATTAATGCTCGTTACTGCCCAGTATGCAAGAAATACATGAGTTCTGAAGAGAAGATCAGCCACTTGGATCACTAAATAGACTGAGAATTCCAATAACCCAACCTCTGGTTTACACCATGTGCTATGATATGGTTATGCCTTTGGAATGAGGAGCTTGTGTACCCCTCTTCACATCCATTCTGAATACAGTGTTGTGTGGGCAATGGCTACACCTGGTGATAGGATAATACAGCCCCTGGCTAAGAATATGCAAAGAGACAATAGGGAAAGTCAGTGACTGAAGCAGCTGAGGCAGTTTGAAGCTTGGCAGGTAGAGCTTTGATCAGATCTTGGGCAGGAAACTGCAGATTGCAGTTCTTGGAGAATGTGCAGGTGTTACCGGCTGCTTACCATTCACTCCTCAGTCTGTAGATTTCCATGAAACACCATAAAACTCCAGTGCCAATCTTCTCAGAAAGAAACTAATCCAGAAAAGGCTACCCAAAATCTTCCCACTCCATGGGGAAGAGGGAGCAACAATATTAAATATTCTTAGATGGTTCCTTGTTAGTTGACAAACCTTTTCACTTTAAGGGAAAACTAATGGGACGGAAAAGTTGGTTAAATGTATTTTTGCAGTGCTTAAATAATTATTACAAAGAGCTTAAATGGTAGTATTTTCAGAAGGCATGTCTGTCTGTATTTACTGTTTACAAAGAGTTCTATTATATCCAAACTGGAGATGTTATTCTGCTTCACTTTACAGTCTTCTTTCCAAGGTGGAAACAATTGTCACTCCTGTTTTCTATATGGCACCACAGCTGTATATAATGCTTTACAGATTTCCCAAGATAAGATATCTGACCTGTGGAGTTTTCACTCTATATAGGTAGCATACTGTCATGGACTGTTGGGATGTGAGTCCAGAGAATAGTGCACACAGCCGGACTTAGGAATTTTGCACCCCTAGACCCTTCTCAGACTAGGGATGGGCGAACGCATTCGGAAGTTTGGAGTTCAGCCTGAACTCGGCCTGTTCGAATGACCAAACCTGAATCCGAACACGAACTGACCGAACCAAACTAGATTCTAAATGTCGAAATGACCGAACAGTTCAGTCAGTTCGGATTGCATTCGGGTGGCACTGAAAGGCACTGTGTCACTGAAAGGCAAAACGTGACAGGGAGAGGGAGTTAGCTGAGGAGCAGACTTCCAGTCACTAAGGGTGGAGAGGCTTGTAGTAGCAGCCAGCCTGCTCAATCACCATGCCTTTTCACCTCAGACCACTGGCTTCGCAGTCTGTGATTGACCACAGGCTAGGCTGCACGGAGCCAATGGGGCTTGTGGTGAGGTGGGCGCAGCAAGAAACAAAACTGATTGCCTCCCCCCTTCCCAACACCTTCTGAGCTAGTCACAGTCCCTGAGCAGCAGGCGTTTCAAAAGGCTCCCTCTCTCCCAGCAGTTTTTGTTCCTTCGTATTCCAAATCCATTGCCATCCTTCACTCATCCAACCCATTTTACCTCCATATTATCATTTATTTAACTTAGATTAGATAGATTTAGGTGGTGTTTTTTGTTTTTACCCCTCCCTGTGTTCCCTGTGTTCAGTCTTTCTTCCTCCCTCCCCCCTCCATTGAATCCTTTTCCCTCTCCCTCTTATTCCATCCCTGATTCCCTTCCCCTGTTTTAAGTTTTGGATTTATTTAGAGTAGGATGATTATTAGATTGATTTTCATTTCAGTTTTGTACCCCTCCCTGTGTTCTTTGTGTTCCCCCCTGTGTAATATTGTGTATATATAATTAGATAGTTATTAGATAGATAGTTACTAGATAGATATACATAGTAGTTAGCTTAGTTATAGAGATAGATAGAGATACAGTGTGTTTGTAGGACAAGGCCTTTGTAGTTAATTATTAGGATATT
>QEPC01005822.1:8000610-8014599 GCA_003113815.1 Sphenodon punctatus | reverse complement strand
GGTGGGTTCTGGGGCTAGAGTAGCAGCTTCTAGATATTGGCCACAGCCCTCCCTTCCAGAAACATAGACCCCAGAACCCTGATGGTGGCTCCTGGGGCTGGAGTGACTGTTTCTTCATGTGGTGGGAAGACATCGCCTCTGTGCAAGGAATGATGACCCCAGACCCATGATGGTGGGTTTATATATATATAAAAAAGAAACAGTCACTCCAGCCCCAGGACCCACCATCATGGTTCTGGGGCCTACGTTACTGGCAGGGAGGACTGTGGCCAATATGTATCTAGAAGCTGCCACTCTAGCCCCAGGACCCACCGTCATGGGTCTGGGGTCATCATTCCTTGCACAGAGGCGATGTCTTCCCACCCCATGAAGAAACAGCCACTCCAGCCCCAGGAGCCACCATCAGGGTTCTGGGGTCTATGTTTCTGGAAGGGAGGGCTGTGGCCAATATCTAGAAGCTGCTACTCTAGCCCCAGAACCCACCATCATGGGTGTGAGGCCATCATTCCTCGCACAGAGAGCCTTTTTCAGAAAGCCCAAACCGAACGCCAAAGCCCGAACGCAGCAACTGGCCCAAAAGGGTGAACTGAAAGGGTGAACTGAACGGGTGAACCAAACTGGACAGAACCAAATGGCCGAACCCAAATTGCAATCTGTTCGCCCATCCCTATCTCAGACTGCTGCCCTGAAGTCAAGCCCCACCCCCACGCATGTTCCTGGGTGGGGGAGACCCATATGAATGACATGGCCAGTGTGCACACGGTAAGTTGGGGTGCATGCGTGCGCCCACCTAACCCACATCCCCACTCACCCCCCACTTGTCCCCACGCATGAAGCAACCAGGGAAAATGGCAGTTGCTCCGTGGGTGCAGATGAGTGGGGGGTGACTGGGGATGTGTGTGTGGCTGTGTGTACGCCCTGCCCATCCCCTGGCATGCCCACGGATTACCCCCCACCCGGGGAAGGTGTGTAAAAAGGGCATGTGAGGAGCCACTTGAAGAAGAACAGAATGTGTTGTAAACAAGGTTCTTTGAGATGGCTCCTAATACCTACCCTCCCAGTCCTGCATGGAATACCCACCCTCCCAGTCGATATACCCACCCTCCCAGTCCTGCATGGAATTTTTTTTTGTATAGGGTTGGAAGGAACTGTCATTCTAAGGGGGAAGGTGCCTTTTATAGAACTCGAGACCATCACATGGTCTATTATTTGAATATTTTATTTATTTATTTATTCACATTTATACCCCACCCCTCCTGAAACAGCTCGGGGCAGCCAACAATATCAAATATAAAAAAAACAATTATAAAACATTTTAAAAGCACTCATAAAATTAACAATTAAAGCATGGCTAGGGAGCATAAAAAGTAATACAATAAATAAATAAGGGTGGAGGGGATAAAAACCCCTAACCCCCCTCCCCAAAGGCCTGGGTGAACAGCCAGGTTTTGCAAATTTGCCAGAATGTTAAAAGGCTTGGGGCCAGGCGAGCTTCCTCCGGGAGGGAATTCCAAATGTGCAGCCTGACCACCGAGAATACCCTCTCCATTGTGGCCCCCCGCTTAACACAGGGGACCTCCAAGAAGGCACCCCCAGAAGACTGAAGGAGCTGCTCTGGAGCGCGGAGGGCAAGGCAGTCCCTGAGGTATGAGGGACCCAGACCGTGAAGGGCCTTGTAGATCAATACCAAAACCTTGAACCTGGCTCAGCTCACTATTGGCAGCCAGTGCAGAGTCCAGAGCACAGGTATTATGTGTTCCCGATGGCCCATTCCCGACAGGAGCGGGCCGCTGCATTCTGCACTAGCTGCAGTCTCCGAACCAGGAACAAGGGCAGCCCCACGTAGAGTGCATTGCAGCAGTCCAGCCTTGATGTGACAAAGGCATGGACAAGGGAGGCCAGGTTCAGGTCGGAGACGTACGGACGCAGCCTCCGCACCAGATATAACTGGCAGAAGGCAGCCTTCACCACTACCTCCACCTGCTGCTCCAGATGGAGGTCTGCATCCAATAACACCTCCAGACTCCGAACCTGCTGAGCTATAGGAGGGAGAACCTCCCCCAATCAGGGGGGCCGACGTCTCCCTCGCCCTCCCCACCAACATCACCTCCATCTTATTGGGGTTGAGCTTCAGTCTGCTCTGCCACATCCATTCCGCCACGGCCTCCAGACACTGGGATAGCAACAAGACAGCAGGGTCTGGGTCAGATGAAAAAGAGAGGTACAGCTGAGTATCATCAGCATATTGGTGACATCACAACCCGAACCCTCTCACGACCTCCCCCAAGGGCTGCATATATACATTAAATAACAATGGAGACAGAATGGAACTCTGCGGAATGCCGCAGGATAAAGCGCAGGGGCAAGATGTTTCAGCTCCCAAGACTACCTTCTGGCTTCTCCCTGAGAGGAATGAGCAGAACCATTCAAGAACAGTCCTGTCCAGACCGCCCAGGTCAAGCAACCATCTCAACAGCAGCCCATGGTCCACAGTATCAAAAGTGGCTAGGAGATCTAGCAAGATGAGAAATGTTGAACATCCTGCATCCATCTTCAGGTGGAGATCGTCGACCAAGGCCACCAACGCCGTCTCGGTGCCATAGCTGGGGCAGAACCCAGATTGAAAAGGGTCCAGGAAACCAATGCCATTTTGATGCGCCTGGAGCTAGATCGTCACTGCCCGCTCAATAACCTTCCCTAAAAAGGGAAGGTTAGAGACAGGTAGCTGGCGAGTGCGTCAGCTACCGAATATGGTGAGCATGTCATGCACAACCCAGTTGTGAGAATGTTAGGAGCCATCTCTAAGAACCTTCTTTATAAGGCAACAACCTTCTGATCATTCACATGGGGAGAAGTTTGTAAACAAACATCTATATCTCCCAGTCTGATCCGTTCCCGGTTTCCCGCTACTGCTGCTTCTGCTGCTGCTGCTGCTAGCAGGCAGACAGCAGAGGCAGGTGAGGGATGGGGACCCAGGCAGCAGGCTTGGCAGCAGCCTCCAGACATGCAGAGAGAAAAAAATTAATGGAGCGGGGTGCTGCCAGGGCCAGGATTGCCACCCCCCAGGAATTGCCACCCAAAGCCCGGGCCTAGGGGGGCTGCCCCTAAGTCTGAGCCTGGTGCAGTATTGGATTAGTAGTGCAGGAGCTCAGGGGCAGACTGGGGCCCAAGACATGAATAGATGGACACCAGATGAGCAATGAATCAGGCAGGCATGTGGGTAATCAGAAGGACTGGTAGCAGACAGGACTAGATTGATTTCTTTCTGAGAAGACTAGAGACTGGAGTTTTATCGTGCTTCATTGAAATCCATGGCAGGAGTCAGAATAGATCCAGGAAGGCAAAGCAAGATGGGTTCAGAATGGGATCCAGGCAGAGCTGAACCAGACCAAAGGAGAAAAATAAACCAGATCAGGGAGAGGAAGATAGGTTTACCAACCAGCCTGAAGCAGAACAAGCCCAAGGGACCAGGAAGGCAGTGAACAGACGACCAACTTCCTGTGGGTTATGTACAGGCCAGCAGTCAATCAGGGAGCTGGAGGTGTGAAACCAGGTAGGGGATCAAGAATCTATTGGAGGCTAGTGGATGTAGCCAAGCCAGTATAGGGAGGGTCAATATAACACACCCAAGTATCAGGAATGGCACTAGCACTAGGGAACAGATTACTGTCAACAACCCTAAGGTTACTGGTTGAAGGCCAGGTTCCTTACACATAGTGAAGCTATATCAGGTCATAAGGGGTGGTAAAGGCAAAGAAATAGGACAATAGTACTAGAATACTGAATTAACACATAAGATGTTTGCACTGACATTAGGTGCCCAATTTAAATAGGTATTACTGTATCTTACTGACTTCAGGAGTTTTGGTTTTCTGGGAAATGACATGTCAAATAACAATATTATAATGGCTCTTAAAACAGCTCAGAGTCAAACTCTGTAGTGATTCAGCAGATGACTCACTTGTCATATTGATATTAAATCATCAACAATAGCTAAACATCATGCAGACAGTGTGTACAGAGAAGACCAAGCCAAGATTAAACCGATGTGCAGTTATCCCTTAGACATCTGGATAAAGCACAAACAAGAGAGGTATAGTTTGGGAGGGAGCTGGTACCTCAAAATGTGACTTCCTGACTTCTCAAAGAGAAGAATAATTACTGTGCCCATATAAACTCCCTGCTTTGACAAGTTGGCTAACTCAGAATAACCATCTAAACCATGAGCTCTTTTATTACTTCCGGACAATTTGATGTTATGGGCAGACAATTTAGTCACTCTCTGACTACCAAGCAGGCAACAGCACCACTTCTGTAGAGTGCTGCCAGTATAGGGTAAAAAGTCAGAGAGTGCACAAAAATGTTTTAAGATTAAACCAATGTCTCCAAGCTGATCCTTGTTTGCTTTTTAAATTATGCTCCATGACATTTGTTTCTCCAAGCGTGGACGAATAAGGGAACAATCCTACTCAGGTAAAGCTGAAACAGGAAGCAAGTGTTTGTATCTGTGGGTAATATGCAACATTTTTGAGTAGCTTATTGGGTACCCCCCTCAGTGCCTGATTATTGAAATGAGAATCTGGCTACTTGAAATACCAGGGCAGGTATTAATGTTACCAGCTTTCTGTGGTACTGACTCCTGACTTACCTGTTACCGTTTTAGTGTCTTCCCAGCATGGAACAATCAATAGATGAATGCTCCAAACAATCTAGATACTGCAATGTCAACCAGGTATGTCCATTTCTGTGGGTACCTGCTTCAACTCTAGTGCTGAGCATTTTGGCCCTGATCCAGAACAGTAGTTAAACATGTGTAAAACTTTATGATTGTGGACTAAAAAGACTCCCACTATGTTAGGGTAGCACAAGGTGATGTAATGACATTGAGCTGGATCTAAACCAGGTACCAATGGTTGCTTCAAGTCATATGAGTCCCCCGCACCGAACATGCTCCCCCCCTTTCCCCCCCCCATTATATGTGCAGATGCCATATTCTCTGATTCACATTTGCTTTATAGTTTCTGGCTGCTCACATCTCCCTATTTCATTTCTTCTGCCTCCCTTTCTTCTATCCAATGGTGGTTCCTGTGTAGTTTCTCCAACATGGAATGCAGGTGGGCCCGTTGCATCGTGCCAGACAGTAGCTTGGCCCGAGCCCTTTTACTTTGGAAATAACTGCAGTTGTCTGGCATCTCTACTCTTCAACTGTCTCCTTTACACAGGCAAGATGTATAGGGAAATTGTGGTGCTGTGCTGAATCTAGACACTATGGTGAGGGTGGATGCTAGCATGCTTTTATTAGTTCGTCTTCCTGTACAGACAGCTCTAACATCATTGTCATGTGCCATCTAGTAGCCATGCTGAATAGCCTGACACAATTCAATTCTGCTCCTTGAAGATTTATCCTATATATATATTTAGCCAAGTTGGTCATGGGGTGAAACATCTGAATCTAGGAATTAGTGACAAGGGATTGGATCATTTCATATATGTCCTTGTAACAGGGGAGAGTCCCCGAAAGCTGCTGGCTCTTTAAGAGCATGCAGCTTTCACCAGCAGAGAGACTGGGCTAGCAGGGTTGCAGGCACTGAGCAAGGTGTAGGACATCACCTGACAAGAAGCAGCTGGATAAGGGCATGGCTGAGCCAGCCAGGGAAGCTAAGAAGCTGAAGAGCCAGAGAAGGCTCAGTTGACTGCTGACCTGACAGAGACAGAAGCAGCTGGGCATGGAGCTCTGGCTGCTTTTATACGAGCAGGTCGCAGTTGTGCAACCTGCTTGTGCAATTTTTCGAAATCCTGTTAGGCGGGATTAGATGATGAATGCGATCATGTGCATAATTGGCAAACAACACATGACCGCCTTGAATGCGCGTAATCGCATCCATCGTCACATCTAATCCTGCCTTGTGGGATTTTGAAAAATCGCGTGAGCAGGTCACATGACTGTGACCCGCTTGTATAAAGGCAGCCTCAGTCTCTGGAATAAACCCAGAGAGAGGCCTGTCTGGATTTGAGGAAGGCTTGCTGGGGTAGATAAGATTAGTGCCCTGTCCCAGAAGCCTAGGAGACAGTAAAGAGCCAGAGGTTTTGTCTGGCTATATAGAGAACTGGGAGCAGAGAGAAACAGAGGTGTATGCCTGGCAAAAGGGACTGAGATAAGCCAGCCAGAGGCAGGGGCTTGGCTGGGCTAGGTTTTTTTTTTTTAAAAAAAATGCATGCATGAATCTGTTTATTGTTGAAGCCCATATGGACCATAACAAAATAAGATAATTTCAGAAATATAAAAGATAAAAACAAAGTTCAAATTGATCATAATAGGCAGAAACATCACTTAAAATAAGGTGATGCACTACAATCAACTACATATATTTATCAAACATTCATCGCTCCACGAGCAGGGAAGTATTCAGAAACTTAATCATTCTTACAATCTGCAAAGTAATTTTTGACATAATCCTCTCTTTCTCTAGAGGTCATCAGTACAAACTTAGCTATTTTACTGGTAACCTTCTTATCGGATCCCTGAAGAACATATACTAACTTGAAATTCACTGGCCAGTTAATGTATAGCGTACAACCTCCTGCAAATAAATTTTCTGCAAGTTGTTATAAATTGGGCAGTAGAACAAAATGTGAGGGAGAGTTTGAACACACCCAGTTCCACAGATACAATATCTAAGAGCCAAAGGGATATTTTTATATCTACCTCTGTCACTCGGTAATAAAGGTAGCTCTTAGTTTAGAAACTTTCAGATCAGAAAGGTACCTTTCATATCCAAATTTTAGCTTATAAAGCTGAGGAAAAGGAGCAATCTTTGTGGAACAAACTATAGCCATGTCATTCTGCATGACTATATCGGTCAGCCTCTAGCTACATAAAAGCGTAGCTTTCCGGATGCCCATTTTAGATAATATATTCATACCAAACCCACGCTTCTGTATACAGACCTTATTTTAGCCACCCATTAAACATCATTGGATGTCCTCAGAATGGACTTTTCTTGCAAGCATAGCCTAATCAAAGGGTGCTCAGACTTAATAATTTTCAACCAATAATATATTGAACTTTTTTTGGACAACCTCAAGGTCACGGGTGTTCAAATTTCCCCAAACTTCCACTCCATACAAAAATTGGCCTCCAACTTTTGCTTGAAGGGGGCTGGGACAATGCCTATCTGAATTTTGACATGCATTGGCTCAATCAACACCTTGACCTGGTGTTCTGTTCTGGCCTTGAGGCAGGTGATCCGGTAGTGGAGGATGTGAGGGTCACGCCCTTGTCATGGATGGATCATTACCTCCTACAGGCCCGTCTCTTAGCACACCAACCCCAGAAAGGGAATGGACCAGTTAGGATGGTCCGCCCCTAGAGGCTGATGGAACCTCAACGGTTCCAGGAGGCCCTGGGGGATATAACCTTAAATCCTGACGGCTGCTCTGTTGATGAACTTGTCCGGGCCTGGAACACCTTGCTCAGGGAGGCCATTGACAGGGTGGCTCCGAAACGTCTCCTACTTCTGTCTCATCACCGCAAGGCCACTTGGTTCACTGAGGGGTTGCGGTGTATGAAGCCGGCAGGTAGGCGACTAGAGCGATGCTGGCGTTGGATTCATGCTGAATCCGAAGGACTTCTCCATAGGGCCCATTTGCAGTCCTATGTTGAGGCTGTGAGGATGGCAAAGAAAGAATTCTTTGCCACCCTCATAGTGTCTGCAAAGTCACGTCTAGCGAAGCTGTTCCGGGTGGTGTGGGGGCTGGTCAGTCTGGACGAGGACTTGTCCCAGGCTGGACGGGGACTTGTCCCAGGCCCACTGTGAGGAGTTTGCCATCTACTTTGCAGACAAGCTCGCTCGGATCCAGAGCAACGTCGACACTGGATTAGGAACAGTAGAGATGGAGCGCGAGGTGATGGAGGCCCCGTCTGGTCCATCTTTTGGGGCTGAGTTTTTCAGGACGTGATGCCAGCCGACACTATGGATGTCCTGGGGTCTGTGAGAGCCAGCAGTTGTAAATTAGATCCATGCCCGTCCTGGTTGGTGAAAGCCTCCAGGGAGTCACTGGGGACAGTGCTGGTGAGGGTAATCAATGCATCCCTTCGGCAGGGGAGATTGCCCCCCAGTCTCAAGGACGCTGTGGTGTGCCCCCTGCTAAAGAAGCCATCCTTGGATGTGGACACACTTTAACCTTCCCTTTTTAGGGAAGGTTATTGAACGGGCGGGGGCACTGCAGCACCAGACTCATCTTGACAGTGTCAGTTTCCTCGACCCATTTCAATCAGAGTTCCGCCCTGGCTGTGGTACAGAGCCAGCATTGTTGACCTTGGTGGATGATCTCCACAGGGAGATGGATGCAGGACATTCAACACTTCTGGTCCTGCTAGATCTCTCGGCCGCTTTTGACATAGTGGACCATGGGCTGCTGTTGAGACGATTGCAAGCCCTGAGGGGTCTAGATGGGACTGTTCTTGAATGGTTCTGCTTGTTCCTCTTGGATAGAAGTCAGTAGGTTATCCTGAGTCTTCCAGCCCCTGGGCCCTGGATTGTTGCATTCCGCAAGGTTCTATTCTGTAAATAAAATGTGGGGGGTTGGATGTGGGAAATGGGGAGGTGGTGTTGGGTGGGTTTTATGGGACTTTGGGGTTGTTTTTGTGTTTTAACTGTTTTTAGAAATTGTTTCTTATATGTTTTATATATGTTGTAAGCCGCCCTGAGCCGCCTTTAGGGAAGGTTGGAATACAAATTTAAATAAATAAAATAAAAATAAATAATAAATTTTTTTTCCCCCTTTGGTATACCAAAATAGTATAATAGCCTGGGTTTTCCTTTCAGTCCTGTTGCGTATCATTTTAACATGATAATTCTAGGAACCCCGTGCAGTAAATACTAGTCCAAGATATGTAGATTGTTTAACCTGTTTCAACTCATTTCCATCCAATCTCCAAATATGTTCCTTAGGACTGCAGTCTGTTACCAAAAATCTTGGTTTTAAAGTAATTAACCTCTAGCGTTTCATTTTTACAATAATTACTCAGTCTAACTAACAGCCTCTTCAATTGACTGGGCTAGTTAAGATACTGTAAATGGTAACGATTGGATGTACATAGAGACAAATAGTGGAAAACTTGTATATGTGAATTTGGAGAATAAATAAGAGACTGAACTGCGAGCTAAATCCCCAAGAGTGAATGAACTTTGAGTGGCCTAATCCTGATAGGACTTACACCCAGGCAAGTTGACCCTGCCATTGTCTTCCTTTTGTGTACTTTCTCTAAAGAATCTGCTGATGCCCACTGGTAGAGACAGAATACTGGAGCGCATGGACCATTGTTCCGACCCAGTATAGCAGCTCTTACAATGCAACTACCCCAGAACAGAAATGGTGACCATCTTAAAGGTTGTCACAAGGAGTTTTTAGCTAGATTGGCAACAATGGGAGATCACTGATCATTAAGAATAAAGGTCAAAAAATCATGATGCCCCACAGTAACTTTGGGGAAGACCCTCTTTGGGTGTTAAAAATGAGATGATAGCCTGCTGGAGTCTGTGTTCAGTCTGGGCAGCTCACACTTGCATGTTTAGTGTGTAGACCCTAATAAAAGGACAGCCCCCACTCATAAGTGTAGTGCAATAAGCTTAATAGATGGGCAGATGATCTTCCCTGCTACACTCCACCCACTAACCCCACACTTCCCAGTATCCTGCCCCCTGTCATGATGCACAGCCATGGTGAGCTATCAGAAGAAGAAACTGCACCAGCTGCTTCTTTCTTCTGGACTATATGACTCTGGGAGGTGGTCCAGCATGAACAAGTACTTGCTCACATACAGTGCACAGCCAAGTCTACCTAGGCAGGGCAGCTCTTTAAACATAAAACATTTGGTGCATGGACTGCAGACTTTACAGAGGCCTGTACTGAAGTCATGGATCCTGAGAACTTCATCATGCTTGTGGTTGTGCTCCAGGCCTTCATTACCACTGCTGAACAGAACCTGCAAGCGAGCCAGCAGATCCAAGCCACCTCCTGTTATTGGCACAATGACATTTCTCGGCACAGATGGGCACTCATTCAAGCTGTGGCTAGAGTAGCAGGTTGCATCACAATGAGGAGGTGGCTCCTGCTTCGGTGCCATGCATTTACCTTCCTCCAGCAACAATGGACCATGATGGCAAGGATCGAAGCCCTGCAAGAGTAGTTGATACATGCTGAGAGCTACCAGTCAGGAGATGTGACTTCAGTCACCAGCGGCCTGCACATTGCTCTATCCAAAGCTAAGACTGGTGGGAAACTGTCCTTGTAGGGAAATGCCAACTGGATCTCCAACTTCAGGATGGCCTGTCACCTAATCCTGTAGATAGCCGAGATCCTCAGGTTTGGGCTGGATTAAGAGAGGACCGTGATACAGCAGCTCATCCTGGTGGAGAAGCACCTGGCCTAGGTTGCTGTTCGGCCATTGCTACATTGGGATCACCAGGGCACGCGGTTCTCCTACCATTATCACCAGCTGCCATGGTTCCTTTCCTTCCTCCCCCTGCTGCGTCCCAGGGAGTATCCTGCTGCTTCCCAGCGGGCTCAAGGCCACCTGTGAACACCAGTACCCCCCCACACCATAATTAGATAGCAATAAATGGTGCCTTTCCCACCCCCAAATGGAGTGTGTGTGCGTGCACATGCAGGCGCACACACACACACACACACACACACACACACACACCAGCATTAACTTACCATAGTTGCCTGGATGTCATTCTGAGCCATGACCATGGTGATGAAAAGACTGTGAAAGTCGCTCTGGAGAAGACAACAGGTTCCGAAGAGCAAGCATTGGGCATATGCTGTAAACCAGCAGGGGCTGGGACAATGCCTATCTGAATTTTGACATGCATTGGACTTTTAAGGCACCAGTGAAAACAAGAGCAGAGAGAGGGGCAGAAAGTGGCTGCTCCTTGGAAAGTTCTAGGCTTTTTGCCCATGACTTTATGCTGGCGGACCTGTACGCATGTAGACCACATGTAACCTAATTGTCAGGATGTGGATAGGTGGGCGCAAATTAGCCTGCATTTGCTTGCATGGTGAGCTCTTTATGTTCTGAGACTCTGCCATGAGTGGGGGCTCTGTGTCTGGTGGGTGGTGGCCACATGACCAGTGGGGGCAAAATCCTAATATATGGGCAGGTGGACAACCACCTGGTGTGGGCTATCCTCTCAACACCCTTTCTCTGGAAAGTTGCTAAGTACCATCACTATTTATTAAATTATCTCCCAAGAGATACTTAACCCCTTGCATTCTCATTACAAAGTCTGATGACTTTTCAATATTCATTTACCTAAAGCAGGAGTGGTTCTCTTGTGGGCTGCATTGAAAACTAACACAAGCTTTGTGGGCCACATTGAAAATTAATACAAGCTTTGCGTACTGAATAGTTGTGAGGGGCAGGGGCATGGTGGAGCTGAAGACCAGATTTGGCCCATTGACTGCAATTCACCACTCCTGTACAAAAGGTATATCTAAAAGGATATAAAATGAACATGACCTCATGCATTTCAGGTCAAGCGCCACTTGACCCAGATGACAGCATTGTAGCTGAATGGTCACAGGACACTGGGATGTGGGTGGACATGGGGGTTTACTGGTGATGGGGTTCAGAGTTAAAGTTGGGAGACAAAACTGAAGGAAGGGTAAGGATGAACACAGGAAAGGCAAAAGACCAAGAGGGGAACAAGAGATGAGGGAACAAGACACAACTGAAAAGGGGAGCAAGACAAGGCTGGAAAAAAGACAGAAAGCAAGGACTGAGAACAAAAACACAAGAGTGGGGTGGGGGTGGAGTGGGGCAGGAAAGAGAGAAGGTGCAAGACAAGGAGTGAGCGTGCTATTCCACCCAGCTTCATGTTTCTACCAGCATGACTTTTATGCTCACTTCTAGCCAAGCAGGAAGCTGGGAGGTGGGGCAAGGGCTCAAGACAGACAGATGGGGTAGGATCAAGACAAGATGTGGAAAGACATGGCTAGTGGCAGACTGCAGTGGTGGTGCTGGCAGGCCAACCACTGCTCTGGAACTCTGGAGTGCAAACGTTCAAGACTGGGACTTGACAGTAGCTGACCTATTCTTTTGCAGCCATGAAGACTGCTGAATCCAGCGAATTTCAGCAGTCTCATTATAGTGCTGGATTTCATCTGTCTCTCCCTTCCAATAAGGGGATTGACAGGCTCACCAACAGTTATGATCAGCTTTAAGAGGAGACCCTCGATTTCCTGACTCTTCACTAGACCCTAGTCATCTCAACTGTCCCTAGACTTCCACCAACTGTATCTGGTATGGAGGCTGTGTCCATACATTTCCAGGCCCGACCTGGCCACCCTCATTCATGCCTTTATCACCTCAAGGCTAGACTATTGCAATGAACTGTACGTGGGACTTCCTTTGTTTCTGGTTCGGAGGCTGCAGCTGGTGCAGAATGCGGCGGCCTGTCTCCATATGAGGACGGGAAGGTGGGAGCATATAACACCTGTGTGCCGTACTCTGCACTGACTGCCTATAGCATACCAAGCCCGATTCAAGGTGCTAGTGTTGATCTATAAAGCCCTATGCGGTCTGGGCCCCTCATTCCTTGGGGATCGCCTCACCCTCCACGCCTCAGAGTGATCCCTGCGGTCCACCGGGGGTGCCTTTTTGGAGGTCCCCTGTGTAAAGCAGGGGGCCACAATGGAGAGGGTGTTCTCGGTGGCCAGACCGAGGCTCTGGAATTCCCTCCCGGAGGAAGCCCATTTGGCCCCAGGTCTGTTGGTGTTTTGGCAAGCCTGTAAGACCTGGCTGTTCGCCCAGGCCTTCGGGTCGGAGGGTGGGGTAGGGTGGGATTGTATTTTTAAAACATTGTTTTAATTAATTTTATTGTGTGTTTTTATGCTGTAAGCCACCTCGAGATGCCATAGGCAAGAGGGGGCAGCTAAGCAATATTTATAAATAAATAAATAAATAAATAAATAAATAGACTGCTGTGGCATGATAATGATCTGGTGGTTGAAGAGGTTGGATCATGGATTGGAGAGCAAATAGCTGAGGAGCCATCTGGAGGCTAATCTTCAGTTGTTGAAGAGTTAATGAGGGTGTACAGAAGGGATAGAACCAAGGTAAAATAGTTGTACTTTCCCTATGTTGTACAACCTTATTTATTTTATTTTTTATTTTTTGACATTTATATCCTGCCCCTCCTGAGAACATCTCGGGGCGACTTCCAACACAATAAAACTGTTATAAAATATAAAACAATTTAAAAACATCATTTAAATACTTTAAATTTAAATACTTTAAAGCAGGGCCCCGGGAATACAACTTGAAAAACATTAAAACAATATACAGGGTACGGTAGGGGCGATAAACAAAACCCTATCCCACCCTTCCCCCCCCAAAGGCCTGGGTGAACAGCCAGGTATTACAACACCGCCGGAATGACAACAGGCTTGGGGCCAGGTGTGCTTCCTCCGGAAGGGAGTTCCAAAGCCGCAGCCCGGCCACTAAGAATGCCCTCTCCATTGTGGCTCCCCGCTTTACACAGGGGACCTCCAGGAAGGCACCCCCGGCTGACTGCAGAAGCCGCTCTGGGGTGCGGAGGACGAGGCGATCCCTGAGGTACGAGGGGCCCAGACCGTGAAGGGCTTTATAGATCAACACCAAAACCTTGAACCTGGCTCGGCACTCTATTGGCAACCAGTGCAGAGTCCGGAGCACAGGTTTAATGTGCTCCCAACGACCTGTCCCCGTAAGGAGACGAGACGCTGCATTCTGCACTAGCTGCAGCCTCCGAACCAGGAACAAGGGAAGCCCCACGTAGAGCGCGTTGCAGTAGTTCAGCCTCGAGGTGACGAAGGCACGGATGAGGGAGGCCAGGTCCAGGCCGGAGATGAACAGACGCAGCCTACGCACCAGATACAGCTGACGGAAGGCAGCCTTAGCAACTGCCTCCACCTGCCGCTCCAGGCAGAGGTCTGCGT
>QEPC01005822.1:7982429-8000186 GCA_003113815.1 Sphenodon punctatus | reverse complement strand
GGTGTCAAAAGCGGCCGAGAGATCTAGCAGGATGAGAAATGTTGAACATCTTGCATCCATCTCCCAGCGGAGGTCGTCTACCAAGGCCACCAACGCCGTCTCAGTGCCATAGCCAGGACGGAACCCAGATTGAAACGGGACTAGCAAACCGATACTGGTTAGATGCCCCTGGAGCTGGAGTGCCACTGACCACTCAATAACCTTCCCTAAAAAGGGAAGGTTAGAGACAGGTTGGTAACTGGCGAGTGCATCCACATCCAAAGATGGTTTCTTCAGCAGGGGGTGCACCACAGTCTCCTTGAGGCTGGGCGACAACCTCCCCTGCTGCAAGGATGCGTTCACTACCCTTGCCAGCACTGTCCCCAACATCTCCCTGGAGGCTTTCACCAACCAGGACGGGCATGGATCACGTTCGCAACAACTGGCCCTCTCAGATCCCAAGACTTCCATCGCATTGGCCAGCATCACTTCCTGAAACTCCCGCCACAAAACTGGACCAGACGGGACCTCCACAACCTCGCGTTCTTCCCCTACTGCCTCTAATCCAGCATCAAAGTCAGTCTGAATCCGAGCAATCTTGTCTGCGAAGTAGTTGACAAACTCCTCACAGCAGGCTTGGGACAAGTCCCCATCCAGGCGGAGGGAGGCCGGACTAACCAACCCCCGCACCACCCGAAACAGCTCCGCCGGGCGTGACTTCACAGATGCTATGAGGACAGCAAGGAACTCCTTCCTTGCCATCCTCACAGCCTCAACATAGGACCGCAAAGGGGCCCTATGGAGAAGACGGTTGGAGTCCGATCGAGTTGCAGGGAATAGTTGCAGGGAATAGACCAGCACAACTGTTTGTGGTTGTAAGCAGCATGGTGAATCCAGACTGCCTCAACCTATCTGGTTTCTTCAATAGAGCAGTGTGAAAAGTTTGCTATGTTCTTTGTAGAGGGACTCCAGGCAGGACTCGCTGAGCCTTTTGATGTGGAGAGCCACGGGGTTCTGACAGACTGTATTTCCCTAGTTGACTTTGCCATGGTTAATGATGAGGAGATCAATGTAGTGTTGGGAATACTGAGGCCCACCACCTGCAGTTATGACCCATCCCCATCCTGGTTGTTGAAGGTGAGTGCTGGGGCAATGGTACTTTTATTGACGGGTATTGTTAACATCTCTTTTATGGATGGAGGGTGCTGGCCAGCCTTTATTCCCCTTCCCAAGAAACCATCTTGACATTGCAGTGCTTGCCAATTATCACTCAGTCTCCAATCTGACTTTCTTAGGGAAGGTAATTGAGAAGGCCCTGACTTCAGAAGCATCTGGATACTGATAATATCTTGGGGAAATTCCAGCCTGGGTTCTGGTCTTCCGATGGTGGTACAGATGAATTATTGTCGGGGTGATGAATTATTTGCTGATGATTTTAGATTTAGGATAGCTGACCATTTTGGTCATGCTGGGCCTTACAGCAGCATTCACTCCATTCAGTATGATTGGACATGGGTTGCTGCTTCAGGACAGAGCTGGTGTGACAGAAGCTGCTGGTCAATGGTTTGAATCATATCTAGAAAGGCGGAGTCAGTAGCATCATACCTGAAAGACTTGAAATTCCTCAAGATTTTAACCTATTGCCCATGTTGTTCAACATATACATGGAACCCTATCACAGTTATGACGAAGCACAAGGTTCAGTATCATCAGTATGCTGATGATACACAACTGTATATCTCTTGCCCCGTGAGCTCTGTCACCTTGGCCTCTGCCTTGGAAGAATTCCTGAATGATCTAGTTAACTGGATGAGTTACTTCGAGATCAATCTGGGCAAGACTGAGGTGATGCTGGTGGGGTGGGGCAGCCAATATGCGAATACCCTTGCCTCCCTTGGGTCCCCGCATACTGAGGGGTGGAGGTGGTGAGCTATTTGGGCATCACTTTCAACCACACTTTTCCCATGAAAACTTGAGTATTGGATGTGGTTCGAAGATACTTTTTTCAACTATGCAGTTTGTCTAAGCTACACGAAGAGTTTCTTTGACACAGTGACCCATGCCCTAGTGACCATAAGGATTGATTTTTGTAATCCCCTCTTCTATGGGTTGCCAGAGGTGCTGCTTCAGTGCGTGCAGCTTTTCAGAATGCAACAGTACAGCTGTTACTGGTTTGGGCAGCCGTGATCATATTGTGTTAACTCTGAATTCTTTGCATTGGCTACCTGTAGTGCAGCAGATTCCATTTAAGATTGTGCTGCTGATTTTCAGGATTCTGAATGGTATAGGCCCTGGCTATATTTTGAGACCTGCTCCTGGAACCATCAAACTATTTGGGCAGACTGCAAGGGTGTTCATGTGCAAGCCATTATAAATTTGTGTTCTTCAGGTCTGATACTTCCATTGAACTTCCTTTGGTCTTCAATGAGTTTAGAGCTTTAATAATTGGTGGTAACACATCTTAAGAGAAATATGCAGGCCTGTAGCTAGAACACTGGGATGGGATGGAGTACGAGATGGAAAGTGCCTGCATAACAAGGGAAGAGAGTGTGTACAATTGTTCTTACCTTCAGACATTGGTGCAGATACTTTCTTACCGAAATTGTGATAAAGGCTTTGTGCATACAGTCCTTCATCTGAGTCATCAGACTAATAAACGGAGGGGAAAAACCTGGAACATATCTTATTTATACAGGGGGATTAGGGTTGGTAAGGGGGCAGTGCCCCCCAATACTCTCACTTAGTTATGAGCCTGTAAATAAGAAAAAACGTTCAAAGGGATAGCAAGGTTTTGGCTACATTAAATCCCACCAATTTTTAGTAGAAGCCATGTAACTAAAACATTGTGCAAGGCTTTGGAATAAGCTATGGACATTATGGGCACAATCCTCCACTCACTGAAGTCAATGGCAAAACTCCCATTGACTTTAATGGGTGGAGGAATGTCCGGATTATGGGGATGTGTGTTACATGCTCCTCATGTTGATGGGAGTCAGTTAAGCATGATAATTCCAAAACCTGTACTGTGCACTAATTGGCTCCATAGATATTAGATAATTTGCTCTTCAGAGGCCTATGGACCTGCTTCCATTGTGTAAGTGTATGCTGGGAAGTGGCACAGTTGGAAATAGCCCTTCTCTTTCAAAACAACCTAAAATTCTTCAGAGTCACAATTACAAGGTATGTTGTAGCTCAAAACAGAAGGCAATGTGTTATATAAACAAGACTGAGAAGTTGAAACAATAATCATACCGATTCGTTCTGAATTAGCACACCAAAATTGTGTGTATAGCGTGAGCTAAGATGGTATCAGGTCATGAGTACCTGATTAACTCAAACTGCAAAGTTGGTTCTAGGATGACTATTCCCAGTAGAGTAATGGTTCAACACATGCTCCCCTCCCCTGTGGTCCACTGCTCTCCAAAATGACAACTCTGGCCACTCATCAGTTACTGAGAAGTGCAAATGTTGTTGGGATACAGAATGGCATGAAAGCAATCTCCTTCTTAATTTCAGACTATCCTGGGAATCGCAAGGGGTTGAAATTAAAGGGAGGGACGTCCTCTGCACCCAAACTTGGGGAGAGACACTTCTCCTCTGGTACCCCCATGTTTACAGCTGTATGTATTGTTTTTCAATCAGAGAAGTTTATTTATTTAAAACTCTTATACCCCACCCACTCTGATCAGAGGAAGCTTGGAGAGGCTTACAACAATAAAAACAAAATAACAATAATAATTCAATTAAAATTCAATTAAAATACAACATAATATAAAATCTCCCCATCGTCCCATCTCCCCTCCCTCCCTCCCCATCCCATCCCATCTCTCCCACCCCCGTCCCTTCCACCAAATGCCTGGCTGAACAGTCAGGTTTTACAAGCCCGACGAAAATTCAGCAGGTCTGTGACCAGGCGAGCCTCCTCCAGAAGGGAGTTCCACAGCTAAGGTCCAGCCACCAAGAATGCCTTCTCCATAGTGACTCTCCAATTTACTCAGGGGACCTCCAAGAAGGTGCCCACAGTGGACCACAAGGGCCGATCCAGGACCCGGGAGGTGAGGCGGCACTGGTGTAATGTGCTACCAGTGACCAGTGCTACCAGTGACCCGACCCTGGAAGGAGCCAGGCCACTGCATTCTGCAACAGCTGCAGCCTCCGGACTGTCACCAGGGATAGCTCCACATAGCGTGTGCTGCAGTAGTCCAGTCTCGAGGTAACAAAGCATGAATGATGGTGGACAGGTTAGGGTCTGAGACATAAAGATGAAGCCACCAAACCAGATGTAACTGGTGGAAAGTCCCCTTCGCCACTGTCTCCACCTGGATATTCAATCAGAGTCGGGAATCCAGGAGCACCTGTAGATTCAGCACCTGGGAGACCAGCGGGGGACAAATCTAGTCGATGGGGGAAGTCACACCCGCTGCTCTTCCCACCAACATTACCTCCATATTGTCAGGATTCAGTTTCAGTTGACTCTTTTATTTTTATTTTATTTTTTATTTATTTAAAATATATATCCCGCTCCTCTTGCCCACAGGGCAGCCCGGGGCAGCGAGCAACATTCAATTATTATTATTTTTTTAAAAAATAATAATTAAAAAATGTTCAAACAATTTAAAATACAATACAATGTGGGGAAACCCCCCACCCCTACTCCTCGCCAAAAGCCTGATGGAACAGCTAGGTCTGACATACACGCCGAAACAGCAGGAGAGTGGGAGTCAACCGAGCCTCCTCCAGGAGCGAATTCCATCCGCCTCACCCAGGGAACCTCCAAAAAGGCTCCCACGGACAATCTCAAGGGTTGCATGGGGAGTGAAGCGGTCCCGCAGATAAGCAGGGCCCAGGCCGTGAAGGGCTTTAAAGGTTAAAACCAGCACCTTGAACTTTATAGGCAGCCAGTGCAGAGCCCGGAGCACTGGTGTTATGTGCTCCCTGAGACCCGCCCCGTAAGGAGACAGGCCACAGCATTCTGCACCAGCTGCAGCCTCCAGACCAGCTTCTTGGGCAGCCCCACGTAGAGCGCATTACAGTAATCCAGCCTCGAGGTGATGAAGGCATGGATGACAGTGACGAGGTCAGAGTCTGAGAGATACGGCCAAAGCCGCTGGACAAGATGTAACTGCCGGAACGCACTCCCCGTCACGGCCACAATCTGAGATTCCAGGCTGAGCCGGGAATTGAGGAGCACACCCAGACACCATGGGAGGGCAAACCCCCCTAACAAGAGGAGATTCAACCACCCCCAGGTCCCCCAAGCCCTCACCCACCAACATCACCTCCGTCTTGTCAGGATTCAATTGCAGATGGCTCAAGCTCATCCAAGCCCCCACAGCTGACGAGCACTGGGAAAATAAGGAGACTGCATGGCCTGGGTCGATGGAAAAGGAGAGATAAAGCTGAGTGTCATCAGCATACTTATGACAGTGCATGCCCTGAAACCCTCTCACGATCTCCCCTAACGGCTGCATATAGATGTTAAACAAGAGTGGGGACAGAATGGCACCCTGCGGGACTCCACATGTGAGGTCCCGGGAGGAAGACGTACACTCCCCCAAGACCACCCGGTGAGTTCTCCCGGCCAGGAATGAACGAAACCAGTCCAAGACCGTTCCACCAATTCCGGCATGGTCCTGCAGGTGAGTCACCAACATCTCATGGTGGACTGTGTTGAATGCAGCCGAAAGGTCTAGCAGGACCAGTTAGGTCTGACGACCCTGGTCCAACACCAGACGGAGATAGTCAACCAAGGGCACCAATGTAGTCTCCATACCATACCCAGGCCAAAACCCAGACTGGGAGGGATCAAGGAAACCGGTGCAGTCCAGATGTTCCTGGAGCTGCTGTGCCACAGCCCATTCAATAACCTTCCCTAAAAAGGGAAAGTTAGAGGCCGGCCGATAACTGGCAGGACTCGGAGCATGACTTTGGTCAAGAGATGGTTTCTTGAGCAGGAGTCTAACCACAGCCTCCTTTAGGCAGTCAGACACCCTGCCCTCCCAGAGGGAGGCACTAACCACCCCAGCCAGCAATGGCTGTAATGTATCCTAGCTAGCTTTCACCAGCCAGGACGGGCATGGATCTTGCTCACAAGTAGTGGCACGAACAGATCCCAACAAGGACTCCACATCGGCAGGCGCCACCATCTGAAACTGATCCCACAAAACAGGACAGGATTGGGCATCCATAGCCCCAAGATGATCCTCTGCAATAACTGCGGAACCAAAATCTCTGCCTCATCCAGTCCCCCATAGCCGTCAAACACTGGGAAAGCACAGAGACTGCTGGGCCTGGGTCCAATTAATATGAAAGGTACAGCTGAGTGTCATCAGCATATTGATGACAACTCACTCTGAACCACTTCCCAACTTTGCCTAATGGCTGCATGTACATGTTGAAGAGGAGCGGGGACAGAATAGAACCTTGAGGGACACCACATGAGAGGTCACAGGGGGAAGATGACATCCCCCAGCACCACCGATTGGGTCCTACTGGCTAGGTAGAAACGGAACCATTGTAGAACCATCCCACTAGGAATGTGCGAACGCGGTTTGGATGTTTGGAGTTCAGGCCGAACTTGTCCTGTTTGGATGACTGAACTGAACGTCTGAACCAAACGTTAGAATGGCCAAACAGTTCAGAAAAGTTCAGATGAGTTTGGGGGTGGGAAATATGTGACTTTGGGTGGGAAAACATATCTGGAAGGGGGAGACAGCTAAGGATCAGACTTCCTGGCACCAGGGGTGGAGACCAGGGGTGGTTTCAGGGCCAAATGATACCAATACCGATTTTTTTTTCCAATTTTGCTATCGGTATCGATAGCGCTATTTTAAGATGTTTGGCTGAGTTCGGCGAAACCGAACAACCGAACCTAAACTCAGGTTTCGAACTGAACGTCCAAACCACCTTTTGTTCACACATCTCTACGTCCCACCCAATCCTGCCCGGTCCCACAAGCGAGTCACCAACACCTGTGTCAAAAGCTGCCGAAAGATCTAATAGGACCAGTAAGGTTGAACGTCCCTGGTCCATCTCCTGGTGCAGGTCATTGACCAAGGTCTCCAACACAGTCTCAGTGCCATATCCTGGGAAAAAGTCAGACTGGGAGGGAACTAGAAAGCTGAGGTTATCTAGATGCTCCTGGAGCTGCTGAGCCACCACCCGTTCAATAACCTTCCCCAAAAGGGGAAGGTTAGAGACTGGCCGATAACTGGCAAGCAAATCAACATCAATTGAAGGTTTCTTGAGCAGAGGTCGGACCACCACCTCCTTCAAACATTCTGGCACTCTGCCCTCCTGAAGGGAGGTGCTGATCACTGCCACAAGCAACGCCCCTAATATCTACCAGATATCTCCCTAATATTTCCCCTAATATCTCCTGGCCTTGACCAGCCAGGATGGGCACAGATACAATTCACAACTAGTGGTCCTAACTACCCCCAAAACATCCACAGCCCCCACTGGCAGCACCTCCTGAAACAGATCCCATGAAACCAGGCCAGATGGGGCTTCTGCACCCTCTAACTCGCCTTCTTCTGCAGAAACTACATCACTAAAGTTGTGGTGACAAACATGTCACAGCGGGCCCTAGACCTGGGTTCATGTAAAAAATGGTGGTGGGCCCACATAGGGATTTCCCCACCTTCCTGCCCCCCCCCCAGACACAAATTGACTCACCCATTAGAAAAAGAAAAAAGTAACCTTAATTTTTGATGTTCATTGTAATATAATGAATAATGATCCCTTTCAGGGACCAGGGCTCTATGTGTTGTAGACCCTGCAGGTCTATTGTTGTGCCAGTGTTTCTCACTGTCATGTTGGCTTTATTCCTGGACCACATGGATTGAAGAGCCTCTCCCAAATTGCTGTGGACCATCCACAGACTGGTGCTCTTCACATTTGCGCTCCTATGGGCCCATATTTTACACCAGTGCTTCTCACGCTCATTGTCATTTCAGGTTTATTCATAGGCCTTAAGTGGAGGGTGGGGTTGGTCACACAATCTGCGTATATCTAGATCTGTCTTTGTTTTCAATTTATTCTGAAGGTGGAAATGAAAGCCTTTGGCGAATTCAAGCATTGTTACTGACAGCACTGTTGGAAGTCGCTGCTCTTAAAGAAATTACCCTGACACTCTCACAGGACAAAATGGGAGTGTCTGCATCATTTCCACAAGAAGTGACAACCCTTCTTGTAATCACAAGAAGTGATTACCTTCATAACCATAGGTAATATGAAGAGACCAAGGAATGTAGAAGACTTTCACTGAATGAGATTATTTGATAAAGGTTTTGAGCTGGTTGGGGCGGGAAACCTGAGACAGACAAAAACTCTTGTTAGAAGCACAAATTTTGTCTAATTTCTTAGGATTTTGCAGAGGTTGGGTTTTTTTTTGGTTTTTTTTTAGTAGAGGGCTGGTGTAAGTCAGTGAGTAGGAACTGAGAGTCAGGAAAAGAGAGAACAAGGAGAAGCTGACAAGTAGCCTATATACAGAATATACCTTCATACAAGCTGTACTCTATAAATAATAGTTCTGGAAATTAAGAATATTTTCTCATTGTGTGAGTTAAAGAAGCCAATTGTTTTAACCCTAGTGCATTCCCGTGAAAAGAGCAGCGTTAGTAGAGTTGTGGGGTACATGTGTACCCCGATGCAGATTTAGTAAAAGATGACAATTTATTTCAAAACTGGTAATTTTATTTTAAGAAGTAACACAAAAAGGTTCAAACAACATTAATTATGTCTTTGAAATCAATATATTTACAAACTAGCAGTATTATCCCCATAGTAATATTAGTAAGGGTACAAATGTACCCCATATGGCAATATCTGTTGTGTTTGGGGTATAAAAGTACCCCAGAGCCTTTTTGGCCACAGGAAAGGAATAGTTAATGGTATCTCACTGTCCTTTGAGTATGTCGTGCCCCTGGGAGCAGATGCCAATGTCTTAAAAGGGTGAAGCCGGAGAGTCACTGACTTATGAGTTATTGCAGTATATACACGTCTGGCATACAAAACTACCCCAAAACTCTGCATAAGAGTTATTAAATGGAAAATTTAAAAGACAACATCTTCAGCTTGCACCTTATACCATCCATTTACATGAAGCAAGCTTACATGTACTCTTGGGGCCCCACTACATAGCACATAGCACTACCACTTGATCTCCTGGATCAACTACCAGATACTTTTTTTAAATTTATTTTTTATTTATTTAGAAATTTTTTTTATCCTGCCCCGCCTGCCCACAGGGCTGCTCGGGGTAGTGAAAAACAAATTAAAACAACAATAAAAGCAATGTAAAAGTTAAAAATCCCATCTGCGGGAGAAAAAACAACTCCCCCCCTCCCCCCAACCCACCCACCCTACCCCATCCTCGCCAAAAGCCTGGCAGAACAGGCAGGTCTTACACAAATGTTGAAATGACAGGAGAGTGGGGGCCAACCGAGCCTCCTCCAGGAGCAAGTTCCACAGCACAGGGGCTGCTACCGAAAAAGATCTAACATCGGTGGTGACTCATCTCGCCCGGGGAATCTCCAAAAAGGCTCCCACGGACAATCTCAGGAGCCACACGGGCACATGGGGAGTGAGGCGGTCCTGCAGATAAGCAGGGCCAAGACCATGAAGGGCTTTAAAGGTCAAAACCAGCACCTTGAACCTGGCCCGGTGCTTTTTCATTCAGTACCCGGAGGGTTCCTTGACACATACTTTCAGACTGTGTTATACAATTATTTAAGGGAAGGCAGCAATGCTAAACTTTAGGTCTGTCATGTTGAAGCCTTGGATTTCTGGTACTGTGAGCTTGTGTGACCTCTCAATTAACTTGTAAAGATAGGTAGCAGCTCATATTCATTGCCTTTTAGAGTATGCATGCTTGGCTTCTACTTATCTGAAATTGATATTGTGTCACTCAGCACATCACCAGCAACAAGTGGAGCAACAAACTTTGAAAGTGCTCTAGATGGCTTGTGAAACTGTTCGGACAAAAATGTGAGACAAAACCAATAAAACTGCTAAAAAGAGGGTGCCTTTAAAACTGATTCTTCATGAACCCAATTAAAAATGGAACAATTGCTAATAAACAACTTGTTAATAAACAACCATCAAAAAGTTCAACTAGTTTGAAAGATTTCTTTTCCTTCGCCCTTTTTAAATGGACCACGGCGGGGATGGGTGTGTGCGTGGCAGCGTGGGTGGTGGGGGGGGGGCAGTGTACACGGGTGCACACCAATTGCCCCTGCATCCTCACTCACAGTACAAAGTCATTTTGGCCAATTGCTCCATGAGTGGGTGATGGATGGACGTGGGTGGGCATGTGTGTTTTGTGGGAGTGTGCACCCCCCACACCCCCACTGTGGCAGTCACATGGGCAGCACCCACTCGTGCCCATGTTGTTATGGGTGGACAGTGTAGAAGAAGGGAAAAGGAAGGGAGGGGGGGAGTCGGGTCAAGTCCTTGGCAAGATTTCATTCTCTCTGGCGATGCTACGGGGTAGGTAATTCCCTCAGGGTCTCATTAGGGCTTTCCCTCAAAGATTGAGGGCAACCCGGCTCATCACAGGGAAGGAGAGGAGGACTATGCTCAAGGTTCAAGAGGATGTACAAACAAGCAAGAACAACACTACTCACAGACTCAACAGGTTCCAGGGCATGGTGATCCAGCTGGTGTGGAAGGAAGGGTCCCAGGGTGACAAGGAGAGGAAGGGGAGGAAAGGGGGATGGGGACAAGGATAGGGCTAGCTTACAGGGATGGAGGGGGAGGAGAAAGGGGATAGGGAACGAAGACAAGTGAGTGGGAACTCAGGCAGGCAGTCATGACACGTTCACCCACTACGAACAAGGACACTGGAGGGGGAGTAGGGAAATAACCCACAAACGGGGGGGGGGGCACAAGGTGGGGATAGATAACAACAAGCGCAGAACCAAGGCAGAGCAAGCACAAATAGAAGGGCCAGCCTCTCAAATGATTAGTGGCGGGGATCTGCTGCCCCGCCGGTACCTTTATTTATATTTATTTATTTAAATTTATTGGCCACCTCTCATGCCTACGACGTCTCGGGGCGGCTTACAACACAAATAAAACCAAAACAATATTCATAAAAATCATCAATAATTAAAATATTTAAAAACAACCCCAACAACAATTTTTTTAAAATCTATAAAATCCCCCATGCCCCCTACCTACCCCACCCTCCCCTCTGAAGGTCTGGGAGAACAGCCAGGTCTTGCAAGCTCTACGGAAAGCTAGCAGACCTGGGGCCAGGTGGGCTTCCTCTGGGAGGGAGTTCCAAAGTCGCGGCCTGGCCACCGAGAACACCCTCTCCATTGTGGCCCCCTGTTTAACATGGGGGCCTCCAGAAAGGCGCCCCCCAGAAGACCAAAAGGCTCACTCTGAGGCATGGAGGGCGAGGCAGACCCGGAGGTATGAGGGGCCCAGAGTGTGTAGGGCTTTATAAATCAATACTAACTCCTTGAAACCTGGCTTGGTACGCTATAGGCAGCCAGTGCAGAGTGCGGAGATCAGGTATTATGTGCTCCTGCCGCTCCGTCCCCGTTAGGAGATGGGCCACCGCATTCTGCACTAGCTGCAGTCTCTGAACCAGAAACAAGGGAAGCCCCACGTAGAGTGGGTTGCAGTAGTCTAGCCTCCTCGAGGTGATGAAGGCATGAATGAGAGTGGCCAGGTCGGGCCCGGAGATGTATGGACGCAGCCTCCGTACCAGACACAGCTGGCGAAAAGTGGCTTCGGCCACCGCCTCCACCTGTCGATCCAGATGGAGGCCCAAGTCCAAAATCACCCCCAGACTCCGAACCTGCTGGGCTAAAGGAGGGCGGACCCCTCCCCTACCAGAGGAGCCAGCACTCCCTCGCCCTTCCCACCACCATCACCTCCGTCTTATCGGGATTGAGTTTCAGTCTGCTCTGCCGCATCCAATCTGCCACGGCCTCTAAACATTGGGAGAGTAACGAGACAGCAGGAGCTGGATCAGTTGAAAATGACAGGTACAGCTGAGTATCATCAGCATATTGGTGACATCGCACCCCGAATCCTCTCACGATCTCCTCCAGGGGCTGCATATACACATTAAATAATAATGGAGACAGAATCAAACCCTGCGGAATGCCACAGGTCAATGCCCGGGGGCTTGATGTTTCAGCCCCCAGCACCACCCACTGGCTTCTCCCCGAGAGTAATGAGCGGAACCACCCAAGGACAGTCCCATCCAGACCCCCCAGATCTCACAGCCATCTCAGAAGTAGCCCATGGTCTACAGTATCAAATGTTGCTGAGAGATCTAGCAGGATGAGTAATGTTGAACAACCTGCATCCATCTCCTGGAGGAGATCGTCCACCAAGGCCACCAACACTGTCTCAGTACCATAGCTGGGGCAGAACCCGACTGAAAATGATCAAGGAAACTGATACTGTCCAGATGTGTCTGGAGTTGCAGAGCCACTGCCCATTCAATAACCTTCGCTAAAAAGGGAAGATTAGAGACAGGACGGTAACTGGCAAGTGCACCCACATCCAAAGATGGCTTCTTCAGCAGGGGGGCACACCACAGCCTCCTTAAGCCTCCTTGAGACTGCGGGGCAATCTCCCCTGCCAGAGGGACACGTTGAACACCCTTGCCAGAACCATCCCCAAGATCTCCCTAGAGGCTTTCACTAACCAGGATGGGCACGGATCTAATTCACAACTAGTGACTCTAACAGACCCCAGTACATCCACCACATCGGCCAGCGCCACTTCCTGAAACTCCTCCCAGAAAGATCAACCAGATGGTGCCTCCATAACCTCGTGCTCCTCACCTACTGCTTCCAACCTGGTGTCAAAGTTACTCTGGATCTGAGCAATCTTGTCTGCAAAGTAGGTGGCAAACTCCTCCCAGTGGGTCTGGGACAAGTCCCCATCCAGACAGAGGGAGGCTGGATTGACCAGCCTTCGCACCACCCGGAACAGCTCCGCTGGACGTGACTTTGCAGATGCTATGAGGGCAGCAAAAAACTCCTTCTTTGCTGTCTTTACAGCCTCAACATAGGACTGCAAATGGGCCCTATGGAGAAGTTATTCAGATTCAGCACGAGTCCAACGCCAGCGTCACTCTAGTCTCCTACCTACCTGTTTCATAAACCACAGCCCCTCAGTGAACCAAGGGGCTCTGCGGTGACGAGACGGAGGCAGTGGACGTCTTGGAGCCATCCTGTCAATGCCCCCCCCCCCAGCAATGCCCCCCCCCAGCAAGATGTTCCAGTGCTGGACCAGAACATCGACAGAGTGGCCATCAGGGTCTAAGTTTATCTCCCTCAGAGTCTCCTGAAACTGCTGTGGTTCCATCAGCCTCCGAGGGCGGACCAACGTAACTGGTCCATTCCCCTTCTGGAGGGGGTGCAGTGAGAGGCTGGCCTATAGGAGATAATGGTCCATCCACGACAAGGGCGTGACCCTCACATCCCCCACTAACGGATCACCTGCCTCAAGGCCAGAACAGAAAACGAGGTTGAGGATATGCTCCCCCACATGGGTCGGGCAGTTGACCACTTGGGACAAGTCCATGGTTGCCATGACGGCCATGAACTCACTCTCGGCTCCTACAAGGCCAGCGCCGGCATGGGTGTTGAAGTCCCCCAGGACCAAAGTTATCCCCTCAAGCCAGATACGGGTGCTTAGGGTAGAGTCATGGCTCCACCCCCCTACGTCTTATGCTGTCCCACCAGTCTCGCGCTGCATCTAGGCAGGGCTACAGCTGATGGTCCTGTAGTGAGTGGCTGTGAGGGCTGTGCTGGACCCACCGCTCCCCCATTGCCTCCGGTTACGGTGACATTCCTTGTTTTTCCTTCAGGTTGCCTAGCAACCCATTGTGCACTCTGTCGCGTGTGCAAGCTATGGTGCGGCATGACACCCCCCCCCCCATCCAGCACCCCCAACCCGGGTGTGAAGGCCCAGCTTGGACGGGTGATGTCTATGAAAGGCAAGGGTCAGTCGGGGGGCATGTATGTTTATAACCAGCTCCCAGGACCGTTCCGATGGCCCATAGTGCTTCCAATCGATAAGATAATATAATCGGGACCCAACAAGTTTGGAATCTAGGATGGCCTGAACCTCATACTCCGGTAGCCCTTGCAGAAGGATGGGTGGAGGCGGGACGGCTTGCTGTAGGGCATGATAAGGAGGGTGAGCCTTCTTTAGGAGGGAAATATGGAAGGAGGGATGAATGTGGAGGTGGGCAGGTAGGGCTACGGTATACATGACGTTATTTAATTTATGGGTTATCGGGAAGGAGCCCATGTAGTCATCATCTAATTTGGCCAAGGGACATACAGAAGGATAATTCTTCCACCACACTAGGTCTCCCACTTGGAGAGGGAGGCCAGGGAGACATCACTTATTCGCAGAGGCCTTGTATCTTTGACGTGCCTTCAGTAAACAACGTTGAGCCGTTTGTTGTGCTGTCTTAATTAATGTAACCAGATCCCCCACTGCTGGAACAGTAGTAGTAGGTACATCTGGAAAACAGAGGGGGAATGAAAACCATAGGATACGTAAAAAGGGGAATTCCCTAAAGAGACCTTAGATCCATTGTTATAGGTAAAATCCGTGAGGGCAAATTGTTTCACCCAATCGTCCTGAAGGTAAGTACAGAAGCATTGGAGGTATTGTTCGATGTGCTGATTTATTTGTTCAACCTGACCATTTGCCTGCAGATAGAAAGCTGTGGTGGGTCTTAACTTGACCGCGAGGCGTGCAAAGAAAGCCTTCCAAAACTGTAATACAAATTGGGGTCCTCTATCTGACACGATTTCTCGTGGTAATCCATGTAATCATACCACTGCTTGAAGAAGTAGTTCTGCCGTTTGTTTTGCTGACGGTAGTCTGTTACAGGGTATAAAACGTCCCATTTTGGTAAAGTAATCAACAACCACAAAGATGGTATCATAGTTCTCAGACTTAGGTAAGCTAACTATGAAATCCATAGCAATTTTCTGCCATGGACCCTTAGGGTTTTCTGTCAGTTGTAATAACCCTACAGGCAAATGATGGGGAGTTTTAGTACAAGCGCAGGTGGGGCATCCTTGGACATAGCGCTCGACGTCTTGACTTATTCCAGGCCACTAGAAGGTCCATAGGATAAGAGATAATGTCCTCTGATAACCGGGATGTCCAACTAACGGGGATCATGATGCGCCCATAATACTTCGGTTCTGTACCTGGGGGGTATGACTATACACCCTTGATGGTAATATAACCCTTGTTTTAGTTGGTAGCCTTGTTGGGGACCCTCTTTTTTACTTAGTCTTTAATTTCTCAAGGTAAGGGAAAGTTGCTGAAAATGCCATGGGAGAAAGGATGGATCCGTTGGGTTCTGTGTTGTGTGGTGCCGATAATAGTTTGTGCTCCCCAGGAATCTTTGTAGCGCTTTCATGGATATGGGGACAGGCCAGTGTTGTATCGCTTCAATTTTACTGGGGTCCATACGTATCCCTTCTAAGGAGATTATGAATCTTAAAAAGGGAACAGAGGTAGCGTGGAACACACATTTCTCCCTTTTGCAGTATAATTTGTGAACTTGGAGTCTCTTTAACACCATCTGCACATGGCGAATATGTTCCGACAGTGATGTAGAAAAGACAAGAATATCGTCTAAATATGTAATAACAAAGACATCAAACAAGTCTCTAAGGATGTCATTTATAAAAGGTTGGAAGGTAGCAGGAGCATTCACAACGCCACAGGGCATGACTAGATACTTGAAATGCCCGAATCTAGTCCGGAAGGCGGTTTTCCATTCGTCTCCCTTTTTGATACGAACTAAGTTAAAGGCTCCCCTCAAGTCCAATTTAATGAAAATTTGTGCCCCCTGCAGTTTCCCCAACAATTCTGGAGTTAAAGATAAAGGGTACCTATTCTTAATGGTGATATTGTTCAAACCTCGATAATCTATGCAGGGATGGAGGTCTCCTTCCTTCTTAGAGAAGAAAAATAAAGGGGCCTCGTGGGAGACGAGGAATGATGGGTAAATCCTTTTGCCAAATTGTCCTTTACGCATTCCCACAAGGTTTCCGTTTCTTCTGGAGAGAGAGTATAAATTCTCCCATATGGAAGTTCCGTACCTGGTATTATATCTATGGGACAATCATAAGGCCTATGGGGTGGAAGTTCGGAGGCTTGTCGTTTGCTAAAGACCTCAGAAAGATCCTGATAGGGTAGGGGAATTTCGGGGACTAGGGAAGGGGTTGCATAATATTAATGCTTTTTGAAAACGGGGAGGGGACCATAGTGTTGTTGGCAATACGTTGAAAGGAACCTTATCTTATGGGCAGACCAGTCAGTCATGGGATTATGTTTTTGTAACCAGGGGAAGCCAAGAACAAGGGAAAATAGAGGTGAGGATATTAAATCAAACGGAACCATCTCCTCATGAAGCCCAATAAAGCATAGCAGGGAGGTGGTACATTCTTGTAGAAGTCTGGAAGTGAGGGGGGATCCGTCACTGATCTGTACCATATCCACTGAGCTTCTGGTTAGCTGGGAAATAGAATGGGTGGTGGCGAACCTCGCATCCATAAAGTTCCCTGAGGCCCCAGAATCCACAAGAGCCTTAACTATTAATGATTTCATGGGCGACAACTGCAAGGTCATGAACACATATAGTTGTCTAATTGGTCCATGAACTCCATGAACCCAATGTCTGGGGTAAAGTCAACTTACTGAGAGGCCCCCAGCTCCTCCCGGTTTGCAGCGTTTCCCAGACATGGTTGGTGAAGAGGTTTAGATGGGCATTTTCCAGAAAAATGAGAACCTGCTCCACAATAAAAACAGAGTTGTAGTTCTTTTCTTCTTTCACATTCTTGCAGCCACGGCTCCCCCTGCAGGGAATTATGGGTGGTGCCCCCCAAAGCCCTGTGGGGCCCACCACCACGGCTATAACAGTTAAAAAAAAACAAAAAAAAACCCCACGCCGCCGCTTATGACAGCTACAGCAGCTTCTAAGCTGCTGCAGAGGCTGCTATAGCTGTCACTGAACTCGTTCTCCCTTTGGTGACCCATCCACTCTGCTGGGAGAGGGAGTGGGTCCCCGAAGGGACAAAAAGGTTCAGCTGCTCAGCTGCCCAAAGCGTTTTCCTATGGAAAACGTGATTTGGGCGGCTGAACTCCTCCGTCCACAGCACGTATGGGATGTGCTGTGGAGGGAGGGGCTAAAGCCTTCCATTGCGCTCAATGGGCGCAATGGAAGATCTCGCCAGGGCGGTCGCGGTGACAGCCCTGGCGAGATAGCTTGGCTTGGGCGACTGAGGAAGGGGGAGCAGCGCGCATGCGTGCTTCCTCCCTGCCTGAGTCCCCCGAGAGAGAGTCACGCTGCACGCTGCCAATCCCTCTGCCATTATGCTGCTCGGCTCCCCCCCATCCACTGCTCAGAGCAGGGGGGGGCAATGCAGCAGGGCAGGTGCAGGAGAAGAACAGGAGGACAGGACGGAGCAGTCTCACAGAGACTGAGCAGGTAAGCTGACTGATCCTTTCCTCCCCCACCCTGTACCCGACCTCCCCACCCCCAGGGGGGAATGGGTCTGGAGGGGGGCCCCCTCCACCCATCCCCCTCCACCCACCAACCCCTTGGCTGAGCCTGTTGCCCCCCAGCCTGCATCCTCCCCCACCCTGCATCCCACCCCATGGCTGTTCCCCCCCAACCAGCATCCTCCCCCACCCTGCATCCCACCCCTAGGCTGTTCCCCGCCACCCCACCCCCACCCTGAATCCCACCCCTAGGCTGTTCCCCAC
>QEPC01005822.1:7925960-7973745 GCA_003113815.1 Sphenodon punctatus | reverse complement strand
TGGATGGGGCCGTGGACCTCGCATGCATCACGGAGACCTGGCTGGATGATCTGGCCGGTCCAACTTTGGCGGATCTGGTTCCAGCTGGGTATGCCGTGCAGCATCAGCCCCGCATGGGCGGCCGGGGAGGGGGTGTAGCTATTATTTTTAGGGAAGACTGGCCTGTTAGGAGGTATCCAGTGTGGGAGATTATGGGTGTAGAGGCTCTGCACGTGGTGGTCGATTTGGCGGGGGGAGATGGTGTTGGCTATAAAGAGTTTTGAAATGTGCAGATAGGTCTTGCAGAGCATGGACAGTTCACATCAGCTGCATGCAGACTTCATGAACTGGGAAAATGTGTCAGATGTTCACAGATACAAGCTTCTTTAAATTACAATCAAGCTCAGAGGAAGAGGTGGTCTTCAGAGATTCCATTAGAGAAATGAGCAACAAGGATGGGAAACTTCTTCTGATGACCGTCTGAGGCATTTCCCCACATCTACTATGATTAATCATAAGACCATTCTACCCCATGAAGGACTTCTGACAATGTTAACGGTATTGTCAGACAGCACCTTTATAAGGCAGGTAAATAACAGCCAACCATCATTCTTATTTTTCAGATGGTAATGCTGAGCTTCACAGAAGTAGACTAATTTGCTCAAGATTGTGTAGTAATAATTAAAAGTTGGTAGATTAGATTTAGATGAAACTCCACGGCCCATGTCGCAGTGTTCTAAGGGCAAATCTCAATTTCTCCTAAACAAAAGAGCTTAATTTCCACCACCCCCTATGTTAAAGGGATATTTTCATTTACTATTGTAGAGAGACGTATGGATAAAGGCAACATCAAATGAAGGGGCAGAGAGAATGCTTATCAAGTTTGCAGGAATCCACCAGTGTCTCTACTGTATCTGTTGTGTGGTTTTCTCACTCTCCCCTTGAGCATCTGCTGAAGGCATATTTCTTTCTCTTTTCCCTCTATGCAGACATGAGAAAACAAGCTGAAGCATCTTCCACTTTTTCTTCTGGATACACGAGCTAGGCTTAAGGAATTGGGCATCACATGTGGCACCCTGCTCAAAATTTGGAAACACACCATGAAAAGCTGCCGAAATTTTCATGGAGTGGAACAATTTGACGTAATGGGTGTTCTCAGATGGATGTGGGGCTGCCCACTCCCAGAGCTGCTTGGGTCAGGACTGGATGAAGCTGGCGGGTTCCTTGGCCTATGGTCCACCCATGTGGTGGTCACCCCTACATCATAGAGTTGTAGGCAATTGCCCACAACTCTGGTGTTGCCCAGGGCAATGGCCAGCTGGAAGCAGAACAGCAGCATGGGTCCACACATCAGACGGACAACTGCTCTGCTTCGGGATGGTACCCTGAGTTTGGCTGGCCTGCACCGCTGGTGCTACTCTGGGCTGTTCCGGAGCATCAAGGAGCAGGCAGAGCCTGCTCCGTCTCCACATCTGGCACTGGGGTAGCCCGTCTGTCTAAAAACACCCAATGTACTATGTTATCATAGAAGTTCCTTGAACTTGAAAAGGGAAAAGTAGTGGGTGTGCTTGAATTTGTTCTGCATGGCTCTCTTTTATTATGAATAAATATTTATAAAACCATCAGAGATAGTCTTTGAGACACACTAATGAGAAACTGTGACCTGACTTGCACCCATTCACCTCAGTAATTTTTCTCCACTTGTGGTATCGTGGAAAGAGTAATTGACTGTACAGATTTTGATACACAAAAATGTAAGGTGGTTCACTTGCTAAAGAGTTCAATATGCCTGAGACTCCACTCCAACACAAGTGAGACAGGGCATAAGAATTCATCCCAGGCGGCTATGTAAACTACCAAACCTAGAATCCAGCTGTACAGAACTAAGCAGGGTCTGTGTGCCTCTTTTTTCCTCTTTCAGAACAGAGAAATGGGCAGAACTTTGGCACCAGACACCAACACAGGGAACCCCTTTTTAGACTGGAGCCCTCTTCTTGTCTGTGGTATTTGAAACCATCACAACCATATGTACATATATTCCCCTCCTCCACTTTCCTGCCCCCTTACTTCCTCTTTCCCTCTCTCTCTTGATCCCTCACTTTCCTGATGTGTAACTGCTGCTACCATAATTCCCCTAGCTAGAGCAGCTGAGTCAGAGAGACTTTCAAAGTGGTGCCTACTTACACATTATTGGAAGATAAATGTTGATTGGTTGTTGCAGCACCAGTCAGAACACATGTTATACAAGTGGACAGGCCTCCACCATTTTTGAAATTCTCTCTCTAGCTCAGCCAGTTTTGCCCCCTTTCATGTCTTCCAAGATACATTCTGTACCCCTTCCCCCGCCAGTGATGCTGTGTCCCCTCAGTCTGAGAACCGCTGCCCAATGTACTAAGACCAGAATAGGTGAGCCAGCATCGTAGGCATTTTAACTTGTTACACCTGTGTACTATGGTATGGTAGCATGGCAAGTGCTGTAGAGCAGTAATTGTAGCACAGAAGTGTCTAGGGGTGGTGCACTTACTCAACAGCCCTTACTCTGGTCCCCTTCTTTCGCCTCTCTTCCCCCCTCCCCCCCATCTCTCAGATTGTAAGCCCTAGGGCAGGGACTGTGTCTATTCAATTACTTTGTAACGCACCAGATACATTGTTTGCGCTATATAAATGCTTGCTAATAATAATAATAATAATAATACTCAGAACCATGTGAACAGGCATGTTCAGAACCATGAGTTTATTGAGCCAACACATGCTCACACACATCTTTGAGTAGATGTTTGGCTGGCTGGACTCAGATTGCTCATAAACAATGACTGATGTCAGATTTATGCACTTTCTAACTGCTGGAATTCTGACCTGCTAAACTGTCGTCTCCTGCACTCAGATATTAATGTGGCTGTAGTTTTCACACGCACACACAAATCTTAGCAAGAGGTAAAATAGAGGAGAGGCAATTTATTCTCAGTTACTGCTGTCACTGAACCAGATTTCAGATAAAGTAATTAAAAAGAAATGTTTTTACAGTGTTACCACTTTCTGTGCTGCTTGATGATCTCTTGCTTCCTGTTGCCTGATTCAAGGGGTGTTTTGCTGAAATGTAGGGAAATCATCAGCAGTGTGAATGCATTTCTCAGCGACCGCCTTGCCCTCAGCACCTCAGAGCGATTCCTTTGGTCCACCGGGGGTGCCTTTCTGGAGGTCCCTCGTGTAAGACGGGGGGCCACAATGGAGAGGATGTTCTCGGTGGCTGGGCCGTGGTTGTGGAACTGCCTCCTGGAGGAGGCTCGCCTGGCCCCGGGCCTGTTGGTCTTCCAACGTATCTGTAAGACTTGGCTGTTCGCCCAGGCCTTCGGGGGGGGGGGGGATTTAATTTCTGTGAGGGGTGTTTTAAATTTGTTTTAATTATATTGTAGATTTTTTATGTTTAAAAATTGTTTTATATTGTTATTGTGCTGGAAGCCGCCCTGAGATGCTGTGGGCATGTGGGGTAGTATATAAATATAATGAAATAAATAAATGAAATACATTTCTATGGGACAAAGCAAACACAGATTAAAGAAGAAGTGGAAGGTAGAGCTGAAATGAAAAGTTTGGTTTGGGCTTTGCAGGTAGTATTCACATTTTCAGATAGCTCTCAGAGTATCTGAATAACATCTGAGACTGAAATAGAGGTTCACATATCTGTTTTGTGGTTGTTCAGCTGTTCAGTTATTTGGTAGTTTCAGTACAATTAGTGCAACTGCATTTTGGCACCAAAATGAAGTAACTGAATTTAAAAAAACAACTTTCAAACAACTGACTTAGAATAGCCAAACCCAACATCCAATGAAGAGGGTTCCAAATAGTAGTGGTGATCTGTTTCATCAGATATAATTTGAACCAAGTGAATTCAACCACAGTGGGTAAAAACAGATATGACAGCAGCCTTCTGTGGCCTGCTTTGTTCTGGACCTCACCTGCACATGTGTTCAGGTGCTGCCAGATGTTGGCCGAGAATTGCCCTGAGCAGTGTTGGCAGCTAGGTCATGCAGCTAAGGCTGCCTGTCCAGGCCAAAGCAGGCTACACTGGGCTATCACTTCTGTTGCTGGACCGTCAACACAGTGCAGGTCGGGGCCACCATGGTATGGCTGGTTGTCATTGGCCATCATGGCTGTCCATCATGGTGAGGGGTGGGGTGAATAGCATGGGGGTGACCGGACATATGTTCCTGATTGTCCCTGGTGCCTTGGCCATGGGCATGTTTGGTGCCCCAGACCGTGTCTGTTGCATTTTTCCAAATTGGGCCACCACTGCATCGCCTTCACATGTGTTTTTCTACCCAGTGTTCATTTCTGCACTAGTAAGGAGTTAAAGGGGGAGGAATGGGTGTTGTGTAGAGATGAAATGTATATTTAGTGCAAATACTGTTTAAATAAAGCAAATGCAAAGTAATATTTGTTTCCCGCTTTCTCTGTGGTTCCAAAAATTTGTTTAGGTATTTTTGTGTTTGGTATTTCAGTAGTACTTCAGTATTTAAGTATTTGGTCCTTCTTTCAAGTAGTGAGAGTACCAAATACCAAAGATATTAAAAGGAAGAAAAGAAATGAACAAAGTTGCAAATATCACAATGGTGAGGAAGATGAATTTGGATATTGATTCCTTTAATGAATATTTGAATTACCTTTGTGATATGAATATGAAACAGCATGTTCATTTCAGTCCTAGTGTTGTGCATAGTCCCCCCCCCCCAACAGTTCTGCATTTATAGTCTAAAAATAACATTCAAATTCTCTTTTCCTCACATTGTTTATTGTTTTGGTTTCGTTCCCATAGCTTTGAATTTTTGTTTTTGCTTCTTACTGGAAGGAAAAGTGTTACTACTTTTTTTTTTTTTTTTTTTTTAAGAAGACTGTACTTAGTGTGATGCCTTTTGGACCGGAATGGATGCAAATCTGAGTGTGGAATGTTTAAGCTCTCTGCCAATATCTAATCATCCCCAATTAGACTGAAAAACTAGCATAACTGTGGCTTAATTAAATTTATGACCCAAAGAGAGAGTTGTATGTACTTTCCTCATACTTTTGCTTGTGTCGTAACTGGGAGAAGCGTGCCCTTTCAGAGTGGCAATAAAAATGTTTCTAAAAATGTTTGTTTTTCCTATTTCACCACTTTTCATGCTGCCCCTTGTCTCGCATGTTCAGAAATGCAGAAGCAGCAGCAATATTAACAGTGCCCACTCTGCCTGAAATCACAAGATATTGATCATGTGGCGTAAACCCACCTGATCCTAATGGATGATCCCTGACTCAGTGCACCCAGGGAAGGCAAAAAAATAAAATAAAATGTGAAGATCTCTGCCAATATGTCTTGGAGTAAAATTCCTTCTTGACCACAAATTTGGCAGACAGTTAACTCTGTGCATGTGAGAGAGAAGCATTCCAGCTCTAAGGATCTGAGCTCATTTATATTTCAAGATGCTGTATGCATCTCAGTAATTTTCTATTTTCTCTTTTATTATTTTCTCAAGAAGACTTTGTACCTTCATGGGCATAAATTTCTGATTCTTCTTTACTCTCTAGGGGACCTGATTCTGCTTCTCTTCAACAAGCCTAATCCCCCACTGCCTTGAACCTTGTGTAGTCAATTGTATTTTTTGCTAAATGGCCACTAATGGTGGGAGAAACTACAGTTCAAAGTTTGTGAGTGAAGAGGGACAGTTCTGCCCCTTAATTACCGAAGTCCCGCCCCCTGACTCTGGCCATTAGGTGCCCAAGTTAAATCAAATGGCATCATGCACAAGAGCGCGTATACACTCTCTTGGATTTCTCTCCCAACAGGCCCCACTTGGCCCCTCCACACTTTGTCTCTACTTTTCCTCACATTTGGAAATACTTTATAGCAATAGCTGCTCAGGAGGGAGCGAGGCCACAGAGGGATATTGTCCTCTGTCCCTGAATCTGAGGGAAGACATGTCCCCTGTATTCCTCCTGTTTTTTTTACACCCCTGGTCATTATTCATTGAACGCTACAATTCTAATTTGGATTTATATTTCACAGATGAACAGCACAATCCTCATGCTTGGTGCATGCATGCAACCTGTACTTGGTGAGTGTGCATACCTTTGGATTAGGCCCTAAGGTATGGGTTTATATAATCTATATAGGTATTATATAGGTTTATATAATCTGTCTTCCTAATTAGCTCAGTCAAAATAATCATAATTCTCCAGTTTTTCCAAAATAAAAATTCTCTCTGTGTTTCCCAGTCTTTTAACTTTATATTTGTGAACCAAATGTGGGTATTTGTCCACTAAAATGAATTCCCAGATTTGAATTAATCACTCCTGATAGATTCACTGAATTCTTTACTTTAGTGCTTCGTTTCTTTATCAATAATACTTCAGGTGTCTGGCATTTCAGCTGTTCAGTGCAGAGAATGGACCACTGGTGTAATGTGCTCCCGGCGGCCCAGTCCCACTAAGAGACAGGCAGCCGCATTCTGCACCAGCTGCAATTTCTGAGCTATCACCATGGGTAGCCCCACGTAGAATGCGTTACAGTAAAATAGTCTAGAGGTGACTAGATGTCTAATGAATAAATGCAGGTTTAACACATATGTTTGTTTGTTTGTTATGTCTGTGTTTTTCTCTGTGTACTTACTCATGGTTTGTGTTTAAGGAAAATACGATTGTGGGCACCCCGCTGCCCTCCTTCTGGTCTGGTTTTGTTTTTGTAAATCCTGTATGGGAGAAGTATGATTCTTCTGCAAGGATCTCCATGTATTCTCACTCTTGGGATTCACTTCCTGCTCTGCAGGCACCGGAAAACCTCTCGTCATCAGTATCCAGGCAGAATATGTCTGGAAAATACTAGAACATGGTGAGGGCTCCGTCCCCCTCCCCTCCTGAGAAAAGCGCGGGCCTGCATCACGAGAGATGGTTAGCATAAATAGGAGGAGGAGCCCTCACCGCCTCAGTTCCTTCCAATCGCGTGGCGTTGGAAGATCTCTTAGCGCTATTCAGCGTTGTTCAGAAAAAAAAAAGAAAAAAAAAAGAAGAAGAAGAAGAAAGAAGATTAAAAGAACTCCTGTGAGTAAAGAGTGCCGCCCTAGCCCACGGGATGTTCCCGGGGCTTAGTCTACCCCTCGGGGTGAGCGGGACTGCCTAAACAGCCAGGCTTTAAAAGATGTAGCTCGTGCCCCGCTACCTTATCAGTCAGCGACCAACACACTCGCTGTTTAGCCTGCTTAGGAGAGGGCCATAAAACGCAGACTTGCAGAGCCTGTTCTGTATTATCTAATAGAGCCAAACAGGCCAGGGCCCTCTGCCTGCAGGACTTATTAACAAAAAGGGCACTGGAGGGTGGAGAAGAGGGGCCTCTCAGGCTCCCCACCCATCACTCCACGGCACCAGCAATGGAGACGGCTCAGAAGGCTCTGACGGAACCGGCACCAGCGGTACCATTGCCGCCTAAGGATGGTTCTCATGTCTCCAGTACCGCTCACTCCAGTACCACCCACTCCATGGAAGACGGTACCGGCACGCCTCGTGCTCACAGTTCGGCCCGTTCCTCAGAGTGAGGCACTAAAAGCGGGGACAAAAAGAAAAAGAAAAACTCCTCAAGGGAGGCGATGGAACGGAGAGGAACAGGGGAGTCTGTGGTGCCTCAGAGGCAGGAAACGTTGCCGTCGGGACCGACGGGCACGACCACACAATCTCAATCCCTGGAGCCGACGACACCGATATCGGGACTGACAGCCATGATGATGCAAAGGCAACCCCTACAACCGACAACTCCGCTGGCGTGGGCGGTACCACCCCTGCTACTCACACTGCCACCGGTGCAGAGAGACTCCCGCTCCCAGTTGCATAGGCACTACCGTTCATGATCCCAATCCCCGCAGTATCGGGATGAATGTAGGACCCCACTCAGGTGCCATAGGGAGTGCAGGTCCTGCTCACCGTGCTCCTGCTGCTTTCCCTACAATCCACGGGACGGATGTCAGGACTATGCCTACATCCAAGGATACCGGTCCCGGTCCCAAAGCCCATCACCCTATAGGACGAGAGCAGATTCGGACTTCCTGGCACTATTGGGACAGGAGCAGCCCTACGTACCACCAGTCCCACCGAGGGTGGCACCGACAGCTACGGTGTCTTGTCCTCCCCCTTTGGAGACCGACTCGGTGCAGGCACCCCTGGACGTCAGTACCATTGACGCTAGGATCCAGGTTCCAGCAGCAGGCTTCATTCCAATACCAGCGCCAGGAAGCGTGGTGATGCAACCACAAGAGAGGTTAGCACCCTCGGGGGCTACGCAGCTCCTAACCTCGCTACTGGGGGGTCCGAGAGAAGATGCGGTACCGACAGTACCAACTGGGGTAGATTCCCCAGGGAGATCGGCGTCTTGTTCAGCTTCCTCCTCATCTCCATCCATTGAGGAGGATGAGACGATATCCCCTCCCCCTCCAGATACCATTTCGGATACCAATATATCCCTGGCTACAGAGGATTCGAAGGCCTTTCAGGCAATGTTCTGGGGGATGTCATCCTCCCTCCCTAAACTTCCCACAAGGGTAGTTAAAAAATCCCAGACAGAACCCATCTTTGGAATCCTGGGGACTGGGGAATCTGGGCATATAATGCTTCCGCTTCTAGAGCAGCTAATGGAACCCACCTTGGCCATACGGGGTAAACCTGCCTCTGTATCTCCTACCAATAAACTAGCAGATTCCCTGTATGCTGTACGCAAAGAAGGGGCCCAGATCTTCCACAAACACCCCCCTCCCAACTCCCTAGTTATTGCCACTGCATCAGTAAAATCCAGAGCGGGAGTGGTACAAACGTCCCCGGCTGACAGGGAGGGAAGGAGGCTAGACGTGCTGAGAAGGAAAATGTTTTCCTCGGACTCCCTGTTGTTTAGAATTGCCAATTACGCATCTTCCATGTGCGGCTACCAGCATTGGCTGTGGTCTAGGCTCAGCAGCACTGTAGACCCAAACCAGATAGCAGCGCTTCAGAAGGAAGGCATGCAGATGGCCCAATTCCAGCTGACTGCAAATATGCACATGGCGGTTGCTAATGCCAGAGGGTTGGCATCTGCCGTTGCTCTTCGAAGGCATGCATGGCTCCATTCCACGGCCCTAACGCAGGAAAATAAAACAAGAATAGAGGATTTACCCTTTGATTGCGAAGGACTTTTCTCTGCATCGACCGATGACATCCTGAAAAAAATCAAAGAAATGAACCAAACAGCTAGATCTACAGGGGTCATATGTGCCATAGGAAAGAAGCCTATGCCTTCTCCCCTAGAAGACCCAAGTACCAGCCATATAATTACCAGACTGGGATCCAGGTTCCAGCAACAGGCTTCAATCCAATACCATCAGCCACAGGGCACCCAGCAACGCAAGGCATTTGGGAGACAGAGGGGCAAAGGCAAAGCATCCTCTAATTCATCTTCTGGACAGCAGACGAAGTCCCGTTTTTAACGTCTCTTTAATCAAGTGAAATGATGAGGGTAACCCCTCATTCCAGGACCGCCTTTTGCCATCCCTACCCCAATAGGAAGCCATTTCTACGGACCACTGGGTCAGAGAAATTATTCAGTGTGGATATGCCATCCAGTTCCACACCCTCCCTCCCCTCTCTCCCTGCCCCCCAAGGGGCTCCCCCCCTCAACTCAAATACTAGTTGAAATTCAGAAGCTCTTCCAAAAAGGAGCCATCGAGCTGGTCCCCGAAAACTAACTTAACGCTGGCTTTTACTCTAGGTTCTTTTTGGTCCCCACAAAGGACAAGGGCTTCCGCCCTATTCTGGACCTCAGACAACTCAATAAGTTTGTCCGTAAATGTAAGTTTCGTATGACTTCCCTTCCCATTATCTTTATGGGATTACGACAAGGCGACTGGTTAGCTTCCCTTGATCTACAAGATGCATATTTTCATATCTCTATCAGACCATCTCACCGCAAATACTTACACTTCATTGCAGGGAACCTTTGATTCCAGTACTGGGTCCTCCCGTTCGGACTGTCTACGGCACCTCGTGTCTTTACCAAGTGTGTCGCAGTGGTCGCTGCCCATCTTCGACGACTAAAGGTCAGAATATTCCCATATCTGGAGAATTGGCTGATCGCGGCGACATCACATCAGGAACTTCAGCAACATCTGGAATTAACAATGTCATTGCTCGAAGGTCTAGGCTTCATCATCAACCTACCCAAATCACATCTACACCCGTCCCAACACCTGCCTTTCATAGGAGCGATTCTGGACACCCGTCAGGCGAAAGCATATCTGCCTATAGAGAGATTCCTGGCCATAGGTCGTGCCCTTGACGGTCTTCAATCCCATCCTACCAAGTCGGTCTGATTCTTCCTCCATGTACAGGGACTAATGGCATCCACCATGATGGGGACACCGCAGGTGTGCCTTCACATAAGGCCGCTTCAGCAATGGTTAGCACACAACTACATACCTACTCTCCACTCTCTCAACATGAAACTATCCATAACAAAGGGCCTTCTCAGGAACCTCCAGTGGTGGACAGACACAGACCAAGTCTTGAAAGGGGTACCGTTCGATCCCCCAAACACCCATGCATCAATCACCTCAGACGCATCCCTAACAGGATGGAGTGCTCACATGGGAGGCATTCAAGTGCATGGACTATGGTCCCCAGAAGAAGCGCGCCTTCACATTAACATGTTAGAACTCCGGGCAATACGCTGGGCTCTGAAAGCCCTACTACCCCACATCAGGGGACGGAACATCCCAATTGTAACAGACAATACCATAGACATGTGGTACGTAAACAAACAAGGCGGATCACGGTCCACACGTCTCTCCAAAGAAACAGAGACCATCTGGCATTGGTGCATAGCAGACGATATATATATCCAAGCTATTCATCTAGCAGGCCAAGACAACTCAGTAGCAGATTTTCTCAGCCGCAAGACAGCGGATCAGCATGAATGGTCACTGAAAAAAGACATTCTTTTGGACATTTTTTGGGAATGGGGGACACCAAAGATAGACCTGTTTGCGTCACAAGAAAACACGAAGTTCCCAGAATTCTGCAGTCGAGCAGGATTTGTACTAGGATCAATTTTGGATGCCTTTGCAATCTCCTGGAACAGGACCTTCCTCTATGCCTTTCCACCGATCCCTCTCCTCCACAGAGTCCTGTGCAAAATCAGGGCAGACAAGGCTCATCTGATTCTAACCACCCCTTTTTGACCCTGACAAACTTGGTTCCAAACTTTGCAAGGGATGGCATCTCTAGTCAGACCCCTCCCACTCACACACGATCTTCTATCTCGGGATCAGGGGAGAATACTACACCACGATTTAAAGATGCTCCACCTCTCTGCATGGTTGATCCTTCCCTCATAAAGAATGCACCCCCAGAGGTCTCGGAGATTATGATAAACTCTCAGAGACTGTCTACACACAGGTGTTATGAGATGAAGTGGAAGCGTTTTTCTAAGTGGTGCGAATCACAGGCCATCTCCTTACACACTCTTAACATGAACCACGTTTTCCTTTATCTTTTGGCCCTACAAAAATCACATTTATCAATTCCATCTATAAAGGTGCATCTGGTGGCTCTATCATCACGCTTGCAGCTAGAAGGCCGCAAAATGTTATTTTCCCATTACTTAATGAATTTTTTTTGGAAGGGGCTGGTGAACACGTTCCCACAGAGATCCCAGCCTGTGCCTCAGTCGGACTTGAACCTCATACTATCAAAGCTGATGTCTCCCCCATTTGAACCTTTAGCCTCATGTAGTCTGGAGGACTTAACTATTAAGACTACTTTCTTAGTGGTAATTACTTCAGCATGAAGGGTGAGTGAACTCACCGCTCTTAGGCCATCACCACCTTCTATCCTATTCCATAGAGATAAAGTTGACCTAAGGGTCGATCCTTTGTTTCTTCCTAAGATAGCATCTCCTTTTCACCGAAACCAAACGATTTCGTTGCTGGTTTTTCCCCCGAAGCCTCATACTTTGCCCGTGAAGCGGACACTCCACACTCTGAATGTTAAAAGAGCACTTGCCTTCTACATTGAATGAACAAAGAGCATTAGAGCATGTGACTCTCTCTTTATATCATATGGGGGCCAGAGGATTGGAGTCAAGATTTCCTCTCAAAGGATTTCAAAATGGATTATCCTATGCATTCAAAAATGTTATGCATTAGCGGACAAGGTCCCACCTTTGGGGCTGAGAGCACATTCGACTCGAGCCATGGCAGCATCTCCTGCAAATTTTCAGGGGATACATTTATCGGACATCTGTAGAGCTGCCACATGGGCATCAGTCCATACCTTTACTAGGCACTACTGTTTGGATCTTGCGGCCAGAGCAGACTCCCAAGTGGGGAAAGCAGTGCTCGACTCACTATTGGAGGGACATCCTCGACTCCCTCCTCCATGAGGTAGGTGTTGGAAACTGCTTATCGCTCTCCCAAGAGTGAGAATCACGGAGATCCTCGAAGAAGAAATAGAGGTTACTCACCAGTAACTCTGTCCTTTGAGAGAGCTCCGCGTATTCTCACATCCCGCCCTCCTTCCCCTCAGTCTCGGATGGACATGGCGGGGGTCTTCCGGACCAGGGTTGGAAGGAACTGAGGCGGTGAGGGCTCCTCCCCCTATTTATGCTAACCATCCCCCGTGATACGGGCCCGCGCTTTTCTCAGGATGGGAGGGGGATGGAGGGGACGGAGCCCTCACCATGTTCTAGTATTTTCCAGGCATATTCTGCCTGGATACTGCTGACGAGAGGTTTTCCGGTGCCTGCAGAGCAGGAAGTGAATCCCAAGAGTGAGAATACGCCGAGCTCTCTCGAAGAACAGAGTTACTGGTAAGTAATCTCTATTTAATTACTGTAACCAAGCCAAGAACGTGTACCTGAGTTCTCGCATCCTCATGAATGTCGCATCCCTTGTCTCTCCCTCTGTTCCCCCTTCCCGGTCTCCCCTCCCCCTGTCTTTAGATTGTAAGCTCTCGGGCAGGGATCATGTCTATCTTATTCTCTGTAAGCCCCAGGTACATCGCTGGCGCTATATAAAAGTGTATAATAATAATAACAATAATAATAATTTGATTTAAACTAGGAAGATATGTGAGGAGGAATCTGTAGGTGTGGGAATTTTTTCAGATTTTAGCAAGTGAGAATGAATGAGACTGCAGGCCTCCTCCATCATTTATCATTTGCAATGTACCTTGATTAATAATGTGGGAGGATTTGCTCCTACCTAGTGATTTCTTGTTAATTATAGTTGCTGAAAAACTGCTCACAAGAATGAAGCATGATGTTCTGATTCCTCAACACCATGTAACCTTCATCTGTAACCTGTGATTGTTGTTGTTTCTTCTTAATGAGGCTTATTGTGTACTCGAGAAATTGTATCTTGAGTCTTGTGCCTAGTTCAACAAAGATAATTAAAAGTAACATCAACATAGAAAAATTCTTCAACCACCGTTTGACCAAAGCTAAATTACGTTGCTGGTGGTATTTACAAAATATATGTGGCAAGTACAGTGTGTCTGTGTTAAAGTAAATGAAGCATAGAATGAACAGGACATAGTCACATGAGACTTGAATTCATTCCAACTCCTAGTCTGGAAAAAAAATAAAAATTACTCAGACGATTGCAGTGACCAACATGTGATGCAAAGCGAGGCCTGTTCAGGTCAGCCTTGTAGAAGCCAGTGGCAGAATGCCTGAAAGCAGTTTAGAGCAGGAATGTTTGAGTGTATGGTAGTTCAGTGAGTGTCACATGCAGATATGTCTCATTTTTGAGAGAATGCCATCCCAGAAGGGAGCTCTGTCATGCTGACTTACTGAAAAGGTGTTTTATTGAATTCTGAACATTATTAAAGATGATAATGACTGAAACTCAGGAAGTTTAAATAGCACATGAAATATATGAAAAATGTTAGTGTTTAAAATGTCCCAGCGTTGAGTCACCATTCTATTATCAACAGTTTTACAACTAAGGCTCTTTTCACACAGACTCTTTAACACTGATAAAATGGGTGTTACATTTTGTTATACATGTTGCAGGGTACCCATAGAGCACACATGCAGCCCTGCAACATGTATAATAAAATGTAACACCCATTTTATAAGTGTTAAAGTGTCTGTGTGAAAAGAGCCCAAAACAAAAGTGTGTTGGGTTTTTAAAATAAAATAAAATAAAATAAAATGTATAAATTCTGTTTTTCAGAAGTTCATCAGAAGTTCTGAGGTAAAAACATAGTTAGGACAACCACATGTGTTTGTACAATTAGTGGCCACAATTGTGCCACACTTCCTGCAGTATAGTCATGAGGCAAATCTATCTTGGCATCCAAATCAGTGGCTCCTTGCCCATAAATAGGCGTACTCAGTTTTCTGCAGAGCTGGTTCCAGACAAATGCAGACTGTGGGATCCCATAGGTCTCCATGTGGTGCAGGACTTTCATTAGATGGGGGTCAATGAATAAACCTGAAATGACATAATGCGAGAGGCACTGATGAAAAAGAAAGGCCCACAGAGCCTCAATTGTAGGCAGCTATGTTCAGTGGAGGCCTTCAGTGATTCAGGAAAGTGGGGAGGGGGAGGGCAACACACGAGTAAACTAGAAAAAATATGTGTGCGATGTACGAACCCACAGTGCCTGCAATATAGGGAGCCCTAGCACTTGAAGATGATGTAATCTTGTACTGAACATTAACAATATTTGTGTAACTTTTCATTTTTATTTTTTTTAAATGGGCGAGTCAGCATGTATTAATCAAGCATTCCTATTTTAGGAAGGACTACTTAGGAGCCCATGCCACCATTTTGCACAGGGTCCTAAGTTCCCTGGATCAAACACTGACTTTCAGCTCTGAAAAACACAGTTTACCCCCACACCCTGAAGCGTGCAATCCCTGGAATCAACCAAAGCAGTTCTTCTTCTTCTTCTTCTTCTTCTTCTTCTTCTTCCCCTCTCTCTCTCTCTCGCTCTCTCTCTCTCTCTCTCTTTTAAAAAAAATAATAATTTGCTGCTTTCTCAATACAGTTCACCAGTAAGTACCTATAGCTTGAATTCATCACCCTTATCAACCAGGCAGAGACTTGTGGCTTAAATAAACAGAAACAACTTGAGGTAGAGATACGATTCGGATAAAAGAATAAAGACAAAGGGTGCAGCCACACGAGTTGCGGAGAGCCTGATTCCCGCAGGTTCGGAGTCTGGGGGTGCTCCTTGATTTGCAGCTCTGTCTGGATGTCCATGTGGGGGCTGTGGTGAGGAGTGCATTTTGCCAATTACATCTGGTATGGTGGCTTTGGCCGTACATCTTGGACTCTAACCTGGTCACTATAATCCATGCTTTTATCACCTCTAGGCTAAACTTTTGTAACACGTTCTATGTGGGGCTACCCATGATGATGGCTTGGAGACTGCAGCTGGTGCAGAATGTGGCAGCTTGCCTCTTGGGGTTGGGTTCCCGGGAGCACATTACACCGGTTGCCTATAGTCTTCCGGGTCTGATTCAAGGTGTTGGTGCTTCCCTGTAAAGCCCTAAATGGCCTAGGCTCTGCCGACTTGTGTGACCGCCTCACCCCCATGCCCTGGATCGGCCCCTTCAGTTGTTCTGGTGTGCCTTCCTTGAGGTCCCCTGAGTCTTCCGGGGGGGGGGGGGCATGATGGAGAGGGCATTCTTGGTGGCTGCATCAAGGCTGTGGAACTCCCTCCCGGAAGAGGCCTGGCTGGCCGTGGATCTCCCCTCTTTCTGACAAAGTTCTAAGACCTGGTTCTTCCACTAGGCGTTTGGTGGGAGGAGATGGGTGAAGGATGGGGGAAGTGTGTCAGGGTGGTGGGTGGGTGGGAGAGCTTTTAACAACCTCCTGTTATGATTCGTTTTATTTGGTTTTAATGTTTATTTATTATCGCTGCTTTGGGAGCTTCCCCAAGCTGCTGTGTCAGGAGGGGTGGGGTATTAAGTTTTTATAAATAAATAAATAAATAAATAAATAAAATAGGGTCTCTTCCATGTCAATATCACTTCAGCTCACAAACATCCTTATAGATGTTTAAAAAGGCACTACACTAGTACCAGCCCTTTTGTTTCTGGGTAGTCTGGGGCTGATTTAAGCTGCTTAACCCCAAGTAACTTCCTCAGCTCTTTAAAGGTCTGGAACATGAAGTCAGACCTGTGGTCAGACAGAATTTCTTTTGGGAACTCCATCTTGCTAAAAATAGAGAACAGAGCATCAGCTTCTATATTATTATCTCAGCTTCTATATTGTCAGTGCTGCAGTCTTAAGATATCCTGTTGCAAAATCATCCACAGCCAACAGATACTTTTTCCAGTTCTGAATGGCTTAGGCATGGATCTAACTATATCCATTGCCACTCTCTGGAATGTTTCTGTTATTATAGGCAATGGGTACAGAAGGCTTTATGCAATAAAGTTGTCTTGTTCCATTTTTTGGAAGAGTTCTAAATCACTCTTGTCCAGTAAAAGTCATTCTCCAGCATTTCATTAATTTGCTCTATGCCCAAGTGTCCAGTAAGTGGATTGTCTGAGTTGGCTTTGTGCTTCTAGGGTTTCCTAGTTTTCCCATTTTACTTACTTTCTAATAGGTCAAACCCTAATCTAACTTGACCTTTCTTCCCTGTTTTGGTGATACTGCTTCTCTCTCCTAAGCTGGACCAGAGTAGGGTGTGTGCTCTGTTCAGCCATAAATTCATTTTGCATTTTGTTTTCATGCTTTCCTGAAGCTATGAGTTCTGAGCCCCACACCCCATTGGTTCTCAGTTTTCAACAATGAGCCAACCTACCTCTTTGTGACTCCTCAATGTGATCATATTCACAGACTTTTTTTAAGACCAGTGATACAGTCTGAGGCCATTCCCCCCCCATCCCCACTGTGTTTTTCCAGTTATCCTCACATCTTTGATCTATGGTTTCTGGCAATCTTAACAACACAAAATAAGCAGAGACTCATTTAAACAAAGCAGTGAGGTTTGAACCTAAGCACCATTGATTTTCTAGGTTCAGGGTTTGTGGCAACCTCTGTCTGCACTATGCAGAAGCATAGCCACTAGCCAGTGCGATGGGTCACCCTAACACATAGAAAGAAGTGGGGGGGGGGGGGGGGGGGGGAGGAAGGTTTGGGCTTAGACAAACCCCAAGGGGCGGGAGTTGCATAATATTGGGGCAGTCATCAAGAATGCCACTCTGCATGCCCTTGCTGTAGAGACTTCATGGGCAGATGGTACCCACAAGAAGATGCTACTGGCTGACTTAAGAGACTGTAACAGGACATGAGGGTAGATACCTGGGGAACAAGCTGTTGAGGGCTTTTTGGTCAAAACCAGTACCCTAAATTGTGCCTGGAAAGTGCCAGTGCAGACTCCGAAGCATTGATGTAATGTGCTTCCAGCAGCCCACCCCCTGACGGAAGACAGGCTGCCATGCACTTCACCAACTGCAACTTTTGAACAGTCATGAAGGGCAGCCCCAGGTAGAGCGTGCAGTAGTCTAGCCTCGAGGCTACGAAGGCATGGACAACGGCGGCCAAATCCAAATCTAATAAAGAATGTCGCAGCCTTCTCGCCAAATGGAATGAGTGAAAAAAAGTGCTCCTGGCCACTGCCCCAACCTGGCAATCCAGGCGCAGCAATAGGTCCAAGAGCACCCCAAGGTGGTGAACCTGAGTGATTAAAGGAGGCTGGATCTCATCAATAATGGGGGTCCTTTACGTTTCCCAAGTCACAAGGCCAGCCAACCAACATCACCTTTGGTCTTGTCTGGATTCAGCTTCAATTGGTTTGTCTGCTTCTAGTTCCCTGCATATTTTTGTCTACAAAAATTGTTGACTGGAAAGTGCTGTGTATTCCTAGTAGTGCTATAGAAATAGTTAGTAGCAGATGCTATGGTAGCAGTGAATAAAGCTTTCTTCGCTGTTGCCACCGCCATGGCATAGTCCTTCAAAAAAGAGATATGCTGCAATCAGTCAGTTGAGCAGCACCTGCGTTCTAATTGCCTGCAATCCTGCTTTAGAAGCCTAAAGTCCTCAGAATATCTCTGTATACCTGCTCTACCACAGCAGAGGAAGCAGATGCCTGGGTTCCACTGTGTCAGTAGTCCAAGTCAGCACACTATACCACAGATTGACCAGGCCATCGACAGAGAGGCCATCAAGGTCAGGGGGCAAATCCTTCAGATTTATTGGAATGGATCCATCAGTTTCTGGGGGCAGACTAGCCTAACTGGTCCACGACCTAGACAGGGGCAAAGGAGGGACGGGATCTGGTTTACTTGACTAAGACTGCTTTTATACAAGCAGGTTGCAGTCATGTGATTTTTCAAAATCTCGCAAGGCGGGATTAGACGCGATGATGGACGTGATCGTGCGCATTCAAGGCGGTCGCGTGTTGTTTGCCAACTGCGAACTAAACGCCGCGATGTGTGAGGTATTTAGTTTGCAGTCGGCAAACAATGCGTGACCGCCTTGAATGCACATGATTGTGTCCATCGTCACGTCTAATCCCGCCTTGCAGGATTTTGAAAAATTGTGCAATCGGGTTACGTGACTACGACCTGCCCGTAGAAAAGCAGCCTAATTGTTGGGAATCCCCAGCTTTCTTGATTGGAACGGGCACCCTTTTGAAGGTTAGGCTTCTGCCACTCTAGCTGGGGCCTGCATTTCCCAAATAGCTAGAGATGCGGGCTCAGAGACTCCCTATAGTCCCCAATGGAGCCCCTCAACTAACAATTCTGGTTGGGAGGGCGCTATAGCTTGCTCCCCCAGGCAATAACAGTAAAGAAAAGCTGCAGAAGGGGGCTGGAGCCATGCCTCCTCCCTCTCCTACAGCTAAGTGGAGCAAGATGACAGCTGGAAACATGGCCATATGAGTCCCTATCTCCTCCCTGTTTGGGCTTCCCCTCCTTGCTCCCATTTGGACTCTTTCCTTTCCCTTCTAACTCTCCCCTCTAGTCCCCCCTCCTCCAATTTGGGCTCCCATCCTATTTCTCTCTTCTAACCTCCAACTCTAACACCCTGCATTTGGGATCCCTTTTCCCTTTCTCTCCATTCTAACCCTTCCCAACCTCCCCCTCCCTGTTGGACTCCTCTCCCCCCTCCCCCTTCTGTTTGCCATTTACTCCTCTTCCCTTCCCGTTTCTCCCTTCCCAAGGTTTGGCCCCTTTCTCCTAGTGATAGGGGGTGCTTAGGGGAGTTAGCTCAGGAAGGGGAAGCTCCAGGTCATGGATCTGTGCCATGGAGCTGTTCCCTATCCTTGTGGGCCTGCCCCAATCAGGACTCCCTTATTTGGAGTTCATTCTTTCAGTGTGGTCCATGACTAGCTTTTGTTTTGGTCCCTCTCCATTTTCTGGATCTGCACCCTTGATCCAGTTCCTCTCCCTGACCACTGAAAGACTGAACTCAGAGTAAGGGAGCTGAGATGAAGGCATGCCATTGCAAACAAGGGTAGGGGACAGATTCATGATCTGGATGCTTCTCTAACTGTACACAGCACTTAATCACCCTCACTGCTAACTTGTACGTGGACCTCAGAGTTTGTACTAATTTTTAAAGAGGCCCCTGGGAGGGAAAAGATTTCCCACCCTGTCATAGGGTGATAACTAACATAATGTGACAGGTCTGCCTGAAACCAAGATTCTAGGCTGATCATCCCTTCCGTGGGCTACAGTCAAGCTCCATGACATTCCTAGAGTCTCAAATAGAGACTCTGTAAAGGCCATCCCAGCAGCATGGTTGGGAAAGGCACCTTTGCAAAGAAACCTCAGGAGTTTAAAGCACCTCAAACAATTCCTGTAAAGTTTTCTCAAGATATGTATGGAAGTGCTGCTCCTGGAGCCTCACACTGATGGCTATCTGAGCTCAATAGCCACCTACTCTTTGAGGACTGAGCTGTTGGGTGTTTTTAGATGGATGCGGGGGCAGCCCATCCCAAAGCTGCTCCAGAGGTGCACCACTGCGTCTTCCTACTTCCAGCCCTTCCTGTGTCCAGTGGGTTCCCTGGCCATGGTCTTCCCACACAGTACCACCACCACACCAGAGTTGTGGGTGATTTCCCAATGTTCTAGGCTGGTGCCCACAAATCTATAGTGTTGCCATGGCAATGGCTGGCTGCGAGTGGGAATGAGGAAATTGTTTTTTATTTATTTATTTATTTATTTATTTATTTTCTAAATTTATACCCCTCCCCTCTTGAGAATAGTTCGGGGCGGCTTCCAACAATAAAAACATATAAAAATATATAAACAATTTTAAAAACATCAAAATATAATTCAAATATTAAAACAGGGCCCGGGAAACAATTAAAACATTAAAACAATAGGGTGGGGGAGATAAAACCCTCTAAACCCTCCCCCTTCCCCAAAGGCCTGGGCGAACAGCCAGGTTTTACAACTTAGCTGGAATGTCAACAGGCTAGGGGCCAGGCGAGCTTCCTCCGGAAGGGAGTTCCAAAGGCGCGGCCCAGCCACTGAGAATGCCCTCTCCATTGTGGCCCCCCGCTTAAAAAGGGGGACCTCCAAGAAGGCACCCCCAGAAGACCGAAGGAGACGCTCTGGGGCATGGAGGGTGAGGCGATCCCTGAGGTACGAGGGGCCCAGACTGTGAAGGGCCTTATAGATCAACACCAAAACCTTGAACCTAGCTCGGCACGCTATCGGCAACCAGTGCAGAATCCGGAGCACAGGTGTAATGTGCTCCTGACGACCCGTCCCTAAAAGGAGACGGGCCACTGCATTCTGCTCTCAATGCTCCCCCTGCTGCCACCAGGGTCAGTCACCTGGATACCCTCCCCCCTCCTTCTAACCACACCTCCTACACCCCCACCCTTCCTCCCTAGCCCTGAACAAAAAGAACCCCACCAAAACATCCCCTGCTGCCCCTGTGGCCCCGAAGTTCTTTCCTGGGTTTGGGTTCTTTCCTGCATACTAAGTCCGAGGTTCATACTGAGACTTCCCCTATAGTTAGGTATTTATAGGGCCGATCCCTTGTAGAGTGTATTCTCTGGTGTATACTGAGGGATGAACTAACTCTGTAGCATTTCCCAGTGAGGGAACATTGTAAAGTTCTTTGTGGATTGTCTGGTATGCAGTGAGTGCTTCAACTTTTCCTGAAGCTTTCCTTGAACTCCTGGCATGTACAGGGTGTTTCTCCAGTGTGGATTCTTATTTTTAAAAGTGAGAGAAATCACACACACATGGAATGTTTCCTTACCCTAAAATAGGCTTAAACCCTTGACCTGCCAATTTTCTTTTCTAGTCCTTGGCCTATGGGAGCAACTGCTAGCTTTCCCTTTTTGGTTTGCCACAGAGTTTTGCATTTTGCTCACTATTGCATGTCACCAATGTCTTGCAGCCCTTCGATCTGTATTCACTGTGCCTTTTCTATTCATTGTGTATTCCATAGTAATGTGTGACATTTCTGAAGGTCTTGCCCTCTGCCCCACAGTCCACCAGCCGCCACTGCCAACCACTGAAGTGGGACTCCGGTAGCAAATAACACCTTTTTGTCAGCTGTGTGTATCTGGGTGAATTTTACATTCTAGTAGGAATAAATCCATGCTTATCTAATCTAATCTAAGCTAAGCTAAGCTAAACTAAACTAAGCTAAGCTAAGCTAAGCTTATCTTATCTTATCTTATCTTATCTTATCTTATCTTATCTTATCTTATCTTATCTTATCAAATTGTTTGCCCCACCCTCCCCATTAAGACTCAGGGTTACATATGTCCTATAAAAACAGCTAAAAATTCCCATAACCCCTAACCCCTCCATCCAATCCCATCCAACCCCATCCCTGCCTGCCAAACACCTGGCCAAACAAAAGGTCTCGTATCACTTATAGAAGAAGCAGCAGGCTGGGGCTTAGACAAATATCCAAGGGCAGGGAGGACCATAATTGTGGGGCAGCCACCAAGAACACCTCTCTGTGTGCCCTTGTTGTGGAAACTTCACAGGCAGATGGTACTCGCATTTCTCCATCATTTAGTTCAGTTAATTAAAACACTTTTACTGAAGAAACAAGTATAGTGTAGTCTTATTTTCATGAAATCTTGGAGGCATTTTTAGCTTCAAATCAATGGGGAAACTTAAACCCTGGATACATTCACCAACATAGCAGTTAAATGATGCCACAGCTGGACACTTCATGTTCTGTTTCTTTTATGTTAATGGGATTGTATGGGGTCACTCTAGTGCTTAATTTACATGAATTGAGATTTGTTCTTTTCTTAAGATTAACTTTTTAATGAGTTTTGAACTTTACCAAATAGATTAAAATAGTCAGTTTGCAACTTCTAAAAACATATTACATTAAATTATATTCAGGGATCTGTGTTCACTTTTTTTCCATTAGCGGCAATGGGAAAAACACAAACACCGTGAACACAGGTTTACTGGTTTTATTTAAAGAAGGTAGTAACCTGGGAGTTAAGAGAAAAGAAGAAATAGTAATAGGGGTAGAGATAAAAGATAAATGTTCTGCTGGTTTCACTGGGTCATGTTTTGTAATGTATTTGAAATTAGAAATCCACTGACACAAATGGGGAATTCTGAATAATAATAGTTGGATATGGCCAAACAAGCATAGATTTACACCAGTGTGAGATTAAAATCTACCCCACTGAATATAATGGACCTGTCTGCAGAATTTGCACAGCAGTGTGCACACAGACCACATTTACAAAAACTCCGGCTGAACATCCATTTTCTCTCTCTCACTCACTCACACACGCGTACACACACAAACTCAAAGGGTGTTAACAGATGTGATGAAGGGCCACTTTGGCCTGTTCTGTCACACTTTGGACCGGACCTGGCCTGCATATGTGGGCAGGCACCACCAGACGTGGGTCTAGGATTGACCTAGGCCAGGTTGGCAGCTAGCCGGGCTGTGATCCCAGAGACATCCGAGGTTACAGCCCAGGCTAATATCCACCCAATCGGGGAAAAGTGGGTCAGAGCATGTTAGCACTTATGTTCCCACCAGCCTGGATCAGGTCCACCATGGCCTGGGGTTGGCCGGCCACATGTTCATGCATCTCCCTGCACCCAGGTCCCAGCCACATGAGTGTTTGTTCCACGGCCCGACCTGGTCTGGACTGTCCATGGCGGTTTCTTGACCCGACCGGGACTGGGTTGCCACCACATTGTGGTCGCGTTTGTTTTCACCCAATGACAGTTCTGTGATTTCGACGGGTTTGCATGCACAATTAGCATAATTATGTGTGAAAATAAAAGATTTGCATATGGAGAATTTAGATTGAAACCTATTTGCTGCAACTGGCAGAAAGTAAGTGAGAGTGTAGAGCCCTAATTCTCCTATGCATTTGAATCCAAACTCAGTTTAACTGGTATTGGGGTAGAGCAGACCTAGCTCACTGAACAGAGAATCAATCTAAGGTGGTCTTCTTCAAAGGGGCAGGAGAGCCCTTTTGCTTTGACCCTTTCTGGTGTGCCACACCCCTTTCTAAGTATCGTGACATCACAATGCTCTACAAGAGGCATGGCCACATTGGGAAGGGGAGGGAGAGCCCCATCTCTCCACCCATTTCTGGCATGATACCCTTCCCCCTCACTCATTTGAAATTCAGGACTACAACAAACATCTCTTATGGTTAACCAGTCAACAACAATTGACATCTTAGGCATCCCTGTATTAGAGGATTCCTCTTCTCCATGGTACATGTGTATAGTCAAAGGGTTGCAATCCTCATTTGTCCAGGTGTGCCAGGGAGCTGTGTGAGTGTAAACTGTGCCATGCTAGGCTTAAGTGGGTACCAAATCCTCATTTACAGTGAGATACATCATTGTGCAACATAATGAAGGTCAGTGGGCTACTTCTGTATCATGGGAGCATGGAACACATCCCTGTAACTGAAGCATACTTAGGAGTGATCAGCCTACACAACTGCTGACTATTCTGAGGGGTTGTGCTGGGCTGAGGATTTGGTACCCACTTAAGCCTAGCATGGCACTTTGGTTAAATGGTAAAGTAAAGGAAGTTATAAGAGTCAAAAAAACATCTTTTAAAAAATGGTAAGCTGGTTCAAGTGAGGAAAAGAGGAAAAAGCATAAACCTTGGTAAGTTAGCTATAAAAACTTAAGGCAGGCCAAGAAAGAATTTGGAGAATGACTTGTTAAGAAGAATAATTTTTCCCCACAAGTACATCAGGCTAGAGGGTCAGTTGGGCTGTTAGATGATTGGAGTGGGGGTGGGAGTAAAAGGGGCACTCAAGGAAGATAAGGCCATTGCAAAGAAGCTAAATAAATTATTTACATCAGTTTTCACTGCAGAGGATGTTGGAGAGACCCCCACATTGAAGCTATTCTTTGTTGATGATGAAACTGAAGAATTGTCAGACATCAACACGATTCTACAAGAGGTTTTAAAGCAGATGGATACATTAAACAGTAACAAGTCATCATGAACGGATGGCATTCACTCAAGAGTGAATGGAAGGAATTTGGGTATGATATTGTAGAATTGCTAGTGGGATATATATGTAATTTATCACTAAAATCTGCCTCTGTACCTGAGGACTGGAGGGTAGTGAATGTAATGCCAATTTTTTAAAAGGGCTTTATAGGTTTTTAGAAAGAGCTCCTAAAAACTACAGACCAGTGAGTCTGCTGTTAGTACCGGGCAAATTAGAAGAGACCATTGTAAAGAGTAGAATTATCCAGAATATTGACAAACATGACATGATGGAGAAGGGCCAGCATGTTTGTTTGTTTTCCAAAGGGAAGTCGGTCCTCGCTATTCTATTGGTAATTTTTGAAGTTGTCAGTAAGTATGTGGATAAGAGTGATCTGGTTAATATAGTGTATCTGGAGTTTCAGAAAGCATTTGATAAGTTTCCTCCCAAGACACTCTTCAGAAAACTAAGCAGTTATGGGGTAAGAGGAAGAGTCCTATCATAGATAAATAATCTGTTAAAGAATAGGAAACAAAGTGTAGGATTAAATGGTCAGTTTGTACAATGGAGAGAAGTAAAGAGTGGGGGCTCCGTAGGCCTGTTTTGGGACCAGTGTTGTTGAATATATTAATTAATAATCTTGAAAAGGAGGTAAGAAGTAAGGTGACCAAAATTTCAGATGATGCAGAGTTATTCAAGATAGTTGAGACCAAGGTAGACTGTGAAGAATTACAGGAGAATCTTGCATGACTGGACAATAAAATCCAACGTTGACAAAAGCAAAGGGATGCGTGGAAGGAAAAATACTCCTAAATATACATGCAGAATGCCTAGTTCTAAATTAGGTGTTCCCATTCAAGAGAAGGATTTGGAGTCATTGGGCACTTTTACACACACCTTAAAGTTCTGGATTTTTCAGCCTTCTGGGTTTACAAGTCCACACGTAAGTTCCGGATGCATTTTTCACACACATGCTGCCCTGAGGCAGTTCCTGGATGCATTTTTCACACGAACACTGCCCTGAGGCAGCCTAAAGTAGCCGCAGCTGTAGACATGACAGGCTGCCATGGAAACCAAGTGACCACAGCTGCCTGGAGCAAAGCAGTTTACCAGGAGAACTTTTTACACACAAAAGTTCTTGGAGAAGTTCTACGCAGAAGTTCAAAGATCCGGATGTTTAAGATCTGTTTGAGTGATTTAGACACACAGAAAGTTCAGGATGTAACAGCAAACATGCAGGAGAAATGTGTGTGTAAAAATACCCAGTGTGGACAGTTTGTTGAAGACATCAGCTCAACGTGCAGCTGCAGTCAAAAAGGCGGAATTTTAGGAATTATTGGGAAAGGGACAGAGAATAAAACAGAAAATACCATAATGTTGCTATATTATTTATTTTTCTGATTTTTACCCTGCCCTTCCCGAATGACTCAGGGCATTTTACAAACATATAAAACAGCATATAAAAACATAAAACAACAGAAAAACCCAACCTTCCCAACAATCTTTACCCTCACCAACCTCACCCTACCCCACCTTTACCCCAAAGACTTCTCCCAACCCTCAGCCCCACCCAAAACCTCTCAACCATCCCCCATCCCCCCATAACAAATGCTTTTTGAAACAAAAAGGTTTTTGACCAACTCCTGAAGAGGCTTAGGCCCAGGCTCAGATGAACCTCCAGGGGAAGGGAGTTCCACAAAACTGGGGCAGTGACTAAGAACATCCTCCTGCACACCCCTGTCTTACGGGCAAGAGTAGCCTGTAAGAAACCTGCAAGAAGGCAACTCCTGGCTGAATTCAGGAGTCACAATGGAACATGGCAGGACAGATATATGGGGCCCAGACAACTGAGGGCTTTAAAGGTCAACACCAGCACCTTGAATTGTACCTGGAAGGCAGCCAGTGCAGACTTCGGAGCACTGGTGTAATGTGCTCCCTGCGACTCGTCCCCAAAAGGAGATGCGCTGCAGCTTCTGAACAGTCATCAAGGGCAGCCCCATGTAGAATGCATTGTAGTAATCTAGCTTTGACGTGATGAAAGTGTGGATGACAGTGGCCAGATCTGAGCTGGAAAGAAAAGGCCTCAGCCTCCTTGCCAGATGGAGTTGGTGAAAAGCGCTCCTGGCCACCACCACAACTTTGGAGATCCAGGTGTAGTGAAGGATCTGCAAGTACTCCAAGGCTACAAACCCTTTTTGACCAGAGGAGGCCAGACACCATCTTGTAAGAATGGCTCCAATCCCCTCCAAGTCGCAAGGTCTTCCAACCAACATCACTTCAATCTTGTCAGGATTCAGCTTCAATTGGCTCACCCTCATCCAGTCCCCAACCACAGTCAGGCACTGGGTAAGCACCGAGACTGCAGGACCTGGGTCAGATGAAAAGGAAAGAGACAGCTGAGTGTCGTCAGCATAATGATGGCACTTCACCCCAAACCTCCAAATGACTTTGTCCATTGGCCTCAGATACACATTGAACAAGCGGAAAAATAGAACAGAACAGAACTCTGCGGGACCCCAAGGAGAGCTAATGAGGGGACAATGAGTAATCCTCCATCACCACCCACTGAGACTTCCCGATAGGAGTGGAACCACTCAAGAGCAGCGCTACGCACCTCTGCCAGGTCCCACAGTCGTGTCAACTCGTATATAACTCGATAGTGCAACTTCACCTTGAATATTGTGTGCAGTTCTGCTCACCCCACTGTAGAAAGCTACAGCAGAATGGGAAAGGGCAACAAAAATAATCAAAGATATGGAACAGGTTCCATACAAGAAGAGGCTCAATGACTGAGAGAGGAGATGACAGAAGTTCATAAAATGAGTGATGTGGAACAAAAAAATAGAGAGCTGTTGTTTACCCTCTCAAATAACGCTAGGGGACACTCCGTCAAACTAACTGGCAGCAGTTTTAAAACAAACCAAAGAAAGTACTTTTTGTCCAAACTCGCAATTAACTGGTGGAACTTATTGCCAGAGGATGTTGTTAAGGCCAATAGTGTAACTGGATTTAAAAATGATTTGGATAAATTCTTAGAGAATAAGTCCATAAATGGCTATTAGTCAAGTTGGCAGGGAGAGGTCACCTCTGACCGTCAGGAGCTTTGGGGGTGTAAGTAGCAGGGGAATATAAATAGCTGCCTGGATGTAAATAGCAGGGGATGGATCACTCCGTTATGACCTGCTGTATACTTCTATGAAGTGACCGAAGGTGGCCACTCTCATATACAGGGCTGGGTCAACTATTGGTCAGACCCAGTATGGCGCTTGTGTTCTTATTTGGCAAACACTTAAATCTAACATGGAACGTCAGATTGCAACTAACAAAGCTGCATTCCCTTGTTCATCTGGATAAATGTCGGATTGCACCCAAAATTATCATCTTCTCCTTGGCTTCTGCAAATATAAGGAGATGAAATTCTGTTGCACATTTCATTTACCCAGTGTTCTTGCATTTAGCCTGCACTGGATTGACTAGATTCTCTTAATTTTGTATATTATTTATTTTATTGACTCCTGCACTGGGGCAGCCAATTTTCCAGTATATTACTGGCTGTATTATTTAGCTGTTTAAATAGCCAACTTAAACACTGTGCACATGGAGCCGACCTATATTCAAGGATTTTGGAATACTTTCTACACTCTAACCAAGAATGAAGTCTGTGCAGTTAGAATGATTTCATCTGGCTGGGAAATGCAGCCTCCACTGTGATGGAATGCTGTAAATGTCTAAAGAGTCTTGTGTCACTGATGACAATGGCAGTTTTGCTACTGACATCAGTGGCAGCTGGCCCAGATACCAACAACACAGGAACACTGCACAATAGTTTCAGAAATGAATAGGGATCTTCAGGTATATTTTAGGTAAATGGAATGAAACTTTATGGGATGAAGCTGACTAGCATTTAGGGATTAACGTGCTTCCTTTCACACACGGAAATGTATTGATTGCAAGTGGTCAGTACCTGCATTTTACAGCTGGTCTGAAAAACTGCATCCCTGTTGATTCAAAGACCATAAACTGGTATAGCAGTGCCATTGGTATTCACACCAAATATTCAGCTCAGCCCTAATTTACACCAGCCAATGCTCTGACCCAGAGCTTTTTGTGTTCTGCTGCTGGTAGAAAGACAGTGTCAGAAAGGTCAAAATAACTAAGTGTCCATTCTACGGTGAATAGTTAGCATCTAGAAACTTGTAGACAGAGTTTTCAGGAATAGAAGTGTCTCATTTGGGTGATTTTCAATTAACTTCCTTGGAACACTGTTGACCTTTTTTGACTAAGAACACTTTAAGGTGAAATACAGGTTTGCTTTGCCAGTCTAATCTAGCTGTAAAATAGCTTAACCAATATCCGTAGGGCACACATCCTGTGACTTGGGTTAATCTTATGATCAGGAGAGTGTTACTTGATGTGCTAGGTTATGAAGACGTAGGAACCGGTTGACCTTTAGCACACTTTGCAGAGTCAGATGCTCAGAAAGGAATGAACGAGGGAAAGAGTAAAAAGGATCTTGGTGTAAAAAGAATTGCTATTGATTGGCAAATAGTTAGCATCTAGAAACAACTGCTGTTTTACTTGGAGAAGAGTCTGTGGGAAAGTACAGCTGTAAAAGCATCTTGGTTTTTTAAAGCGAACCTAGTAATGTCAGCCAACAAAATGAATATATATAAAAAGTTCTCTGACCAGTAAAATGCCACTTCTATCTCTGCTGTATTACATCCATTTAATCATCATATTTGATGACAGTCTGGCACTAAGTGAATGGTACAAGGGAGAAAATTTGGTTTCTTGAGTCTGAAGGTAAATTACAAGAATTTATTTTGGGCAGGCGCTTTCTTATGAAAAGCAATGTAGATTAACTTCAGGGTGTGGTTTTAAACAAACCCTTTAAAATAGCTTGTCCACTCCTGAGTTTCAGAATAAGAAACTTATCTGTACCCTGACAAGTAATTTCTAACAGCCCCTTTGTCAAAGACTAATTGGTAAAAAAGGGTACGTTTAATTTTAAATCATCCTTATAGTTACAGGTACTTTACTGGATGTTCCAAAACCAGAATGCATATAATTCATTCAAATTATCTTGCTCTTGATGTTCTTTCTTTTCCTCAGAGTTCCAGCCGGAATATCTTTTGTCCTAAACTAGGTTGTTAGCTCTTTGGGAGCAGAGCAGGTTCACTTATATTTTTGTAGAACATCTAGCACAATAAGGCTCTAATCGCTTGAGCATCACTATTATACAATTATTATATTCCTCAATTTGGGAGCAGAGACAGAGGGTATTTGATGTAAACTGGTATATCTTAATTTAATGCATTGGAGCTATACCAGTCTACATCAACTGAGGCTCTAGTACAGGGAGATTAAACACCTTGTTCCAGATTGCGCAGGAAGTCTGTGGCAGAGCAGTAAGTAAATCCTAAGAATCTGCAGTTTGATTCCTAAGCCAGAAGATCATCTTCTTTGAACTCCATCTCTACCAAATTCTACAGTGATTTTAATACCTCACTCTAATGAAGAGATTTCTCTCCCCTTTTGTAAAATTGTTATTCTCATATATTTCTTTGCAAAACCTCTTTAAAAGGGTGCTTCTTCCCAGCTGTTGTTTCATTTCAGTGATAACTAGCTATCTAAGAAATGCCAATCTGGTTTCAAGCTAGGCTATAGCACTGAGATTGCTCTTAATAGTTCTTATAATGATTTACTCGTTCATTCATTCATGCATGCGTGCATGCGTTCATTCATACAATAGCACCTGTGGTTTGCTTTTCATTTGATCTATGTATTAACAGCATTAAATCCTGTTGATCAGAGGAAGTTAGTCAACTGGGCATCTTTTTGGCTCTTCAGCTCTATATTAACTTGAGGCCCAAATTTCCATTGACATCAGCAGGAGTTCAGTCAGCAAGACTGAGAAAGCTTAGAGCAAAAGGCTGTGGCCGGTAAGGGAACTGCAGGACTGGGTCTGTAGTCACAGTGACGAGGCACAGAGAGACGGTCAAGGGATCGAGGCTGCCAAGCTTCGTGAGGAAGAACAGCGAGAATGGCGTAGCGGGCTGATGGACTGATGCCACAACAGTTCACAGTAGAATAATTCCAACAAGTGGCATCAACAAGCTTGGTGGCTGAGGCCTCAGTGGGTGTTTTCAAATGAGATGCCACCCCACCTGGCCACCCAGGAGCTACAGCTCCAACCACCCATCTGAAGAGGTGGAGCGACAGAATGTGCGCTCCCGTGAGGCACGGCGCACCCACTCACGGCCATGCACGGAGCAATGCCGGGAAATCCAGAGTGCTCCATGCAGGGCCAGCCAAATGTAAGGTGGCTGCTTCTGTAGCCACACTGGGAACCTCCCATTTGAATCACTCTCCACACTGCCTGCATGGTGGAGCTACACAGTGTCCAATGATCCCCACCCAATTGCCTTGCTCATCTGAAAACACCCAGTAATAAAGGCTGGCATCACCTGGAAGCAGCAAGAGTGTCATCCAGGCCAAAGGGGTACTGGGAGATATAGGTTAATCTTGAGAGTGACTGGGTTGTGTGATATAATTTGAGGCTACCACCACTTGTAATATACTGTAACTTTACCATAGAAAACATGGGTGTATACTTAATAACAGTATTAAGGTAAAGCCGCCCCGAGATGTTTTTAGGAGGGGCGGGGTATAAATTTAGGAAATAAATAAATAAATATAGTTAATCAAAGCAGATAGGTTAAAGCAGGTTTGGTTAGGCCACCATTAAGTCAATGTGTTATTTGTGGTGTTCCCTGTTTACCTTTTTAAAGTGTTCTTATACTTATAAAGTACAGTCTAAGTGCTAATTTCCCCTTGCTCCCCATTTGGATGTGCCTCTGCCTCTCCTCACCATTTAGGAGCCATAAGATCCTGTGACACTGCAGAAAGACCTGCTATTTTCAGTGACTATATATCCCAGTGGTAGATTGTTTTCTAGTTCTATATATTCAGGGACCCGAGTTGACTGCACCAAAAAATCTTAAATTCTGCAACCAGTGAAGCCAAATTCTGCAAATTCACCGCACACATTAATATTTGCAGAATTAACTTGATTTGCATATTTATGCATGCTGGGAAGCAAATTTGCAATAGGTTTGACATAGAATCACAACTTTGCTAATCAAACACAACTCAAATCTTCTGGAATTTCAGCACCTCCCTCACGCAAACATAGTGTCTTCAGACCCCACCCACCCACAATTCATCTCACAGGGGCCTATTTACCCTCGGGTCATGGGGTGAAAACAGACATGACGCTAACCACCCTTTAACCACCCTTGGTGGTCATTTATGCATGTTTCAGGGCTGCATAGGGCACCAATACAGCCCTGAACATGCATAAATAACCACCAAGGGTGGTTAAAGGGTGGTTAGCATCATGTCTGTTTTCACCCATGGTCAGGATTGACTGATTCTGCGAGGATTGGCTGATTCTGCGAGGACTGGCTGATTCTGCGAAAATGACTGAAAATTGCAGCAACGCAGTCAACTCGGGTCCCTGTATATACTTCTTGTTCTCATAAAAATCTTCACATTTCCCACATATAGGGATTTATAAGAAGTTTCCTTATGCCACTGTTAACCAAATATCTTTCCTGTGACCCCATTTTGAGACTTAGGGTGTTTTTAAATAAGAAGCTTTCATGCATGGCCACTCTTTAACCACACATCCAACTGCTCATTTGAAGGTAGAGTGTGGGGAGGCGCGCTCCCATGACCCACGCACTGGTCACTCACGAGGCAATGCCAAAAAATCTGGAGGGCGCTGTGCAGGGCAAGCCAAAACAGTGCATGGGGACAAGTGCCCATGCATTCCCTGCCCATGTGAGCTGGGGCTCCCACCCTTGCTAGAAGACAGATCTGTAGCCCAGCCTGTTCCCTGATCCCACTCACAGCCTTGCTGGGAGCTCCCTGCAGAGCTCTTAAAGGACACGCATGCAAAATACAACACTGCGTTGGGTCAAAGCACAATAAGCCTCCGCTTGCGATGCATGAGAGAGGAGCCAATTCCATGGAGAACAGCAGCTTAGATGGCAGCTTCCTGCATGTCCCGCTCAATAATATGCACCTCCGTTGGAGTCCGGGACTGTTAGCAGCTGCAGTGGCTGCACCATCTCCTGGGCAGGAAGGGGTTACTGGCTGCTGCAGCTTTCTGTTTCAATGGTGTCTGGGGCTATGTGTCATGGCAGAGGGCAGGCAGTTGGGTGAGAATTGGGGTGGGGTGTTTCTGGGCAGGGGGAGGGTAAACGGCCATCCATATAAATTGTTTACATGCCTGGTCCATGGTGGAGGGAGTCCATGGAGTCTGTCTGAGTGGGTGCAATGGCCACCCAGGGAGCCGCCCATTAGAATTCCTCCCCACTCACTCCACATGTGTGGCCAGGGCACCCTGCAGATATGCCGGTCAGCAGACACAGACCAGCACTCAAGTCTTGCTCATTAAAAACACCCTTAAATATAGTCCCCTGAGCACAGATGGCAAGAAAAAAAGAAGAAGATAGTATCTAAAATATCAGTGAGTTTGCGACCATATTTACAGGCAGCGTGACCCCATTCGGGGGTCCCAACTCACAGTTTGGGAACCCCTGACTGATGCCTCATCTCTGACCCTTCAGGCTCACCTTTTGCAAGTCAGACGGCTGCTGCTGATCACAAGATTTGCAGTCCACAAAAACAGATTGCAACAAGTGGAATTTACCCTTTCACCTTCAGAGCGCCCCTTCCCCTCCTGTACAAGGCACAAGGTTCATTATTTATTTATTTATTTTGTAAAAGTCGGTTTTTGTTGGCAAAAACTGCTTTGACGCTTACAGTAGAAACTTGCAAAATTGTATTGGCAACCAGCCAGAACTCGCTTGCTGTAGTGCAGAGGGCAGCTGTCAGACTGCTTATGAAAAGGAAATGACATGAGCACACGGCCACCTGTTTCGAAAGAGATGCATTGGCTGCCTGGTTGCTTGTTCTGTTGGGTCACCTTGCCATTTTAGGCTCAAATCCTGCTGAGTGCTGAGCACTTTCAGTCTGTGCTTCAACCCAAGCTGGCTCACCCAAAGATTTCTGATCAGGTGTGAAGACTGCAGTATAATATCTTTTTAATGTTCGATATCTGTCTGTAGCTTTATTTAGTGGAAAACTAGGAAATTCTGTTCCTACCTGTGCTGAGGCCTAAAATACAAGGGAAAGATGGTTTCTTCTTCTCTAAACAAAAATGTAAACTAATTTTAAACCAACTCAGTACTTTCTTTCTGGGTTGAAGAATAGAATGTGCTGGTGGTGGTTCTTCCAATACTATTGCAGGCAGCTCTTGAGAATTTATTGTGAAAGATGCAATTTCTAAGTCTCCTTCCCGATCTTGCGATTAGTGGCTGCTTTCAAACGAGGTGCATAGAAGCGCCTCTTGAGCCCCGCATTCAGAGAAAAGCCACGCGGGGAGTGTTTACATGCACCCGCGCTGCTGGAAGTGATGTGCTACCCTTGGCGGCAGCAGCTGGAGATGCGGGGCTTTGAAGAGGCGTGTTCTGAAAGCCTGAAAAGTGTCCAGTGTCACTATTTGTGCAAGATTGGGAGTAGGGCTGATTACTGCAGTGATGCTTACCACCAGTCTGGTGGCTGCTAGCTGTTCTCTGCCTCCCTCGGCACTGCATTTTTCAGACAGCTCAACTTGCTCTCTGAATCTCCAGCCACACTGCAGAACTTAGTTGGGGCCCAACCATAAATGATCTGAGTGGGGAGGGCATCAGGGAAGCCTCTTCGCAGTTGTGTGGAACACTCTAATCAGTCCCCATTTCCAGGGGACTGATATCAGGGCAACACACAGCACACCCCTGATTGGTCTCCCTGGAAACAGGTACTGATTAGTGTGTTGCACACAAGTGGGAAGAGAACACAAAAACTTAAGTAGTGCCATACTGGGTCAGACCAATGGTCCATTAAGCCTAGTATTCCATCTCCCAACAGTGGCCAATCTCTTTCTCTTTCTCAGGTCACAATGGATAATCCATTCTCTGTTGTTCCAGCCCCGAACAGTAAGAGGTTACGTCCCTCAAACCTACTTGGCTAAGAGCCATTAACGGACCTATCCTCCAAGAAATTATCCAATCCTTTTTTAAAACTAGCTACACTACCGGCTGTGACCACTTTCTCTGGCAGTAAATTCCACAAGTTAATTGGCTTTCCTGAACAAGAGGCTTCCCTGGTCCCACCACACTCAGATAATTTGTTTGGGTCCCTGCTAAGCGCTGCAGCATGGCAGGGGAGGCAGGGAGCACTCTCCACAGAATGCAGGGGGAGGTAGGGAGCAGCAAGCAGCCACTGGACCAGAGGCCAGTGTCATAGGGTGTCCCAGAATTCCTAAATACTTTTTTTTTTTTTTAAATGTTTTATTATTATTTTGGTGAGATTTTGACCTGGTGTTTTATCTCGCAACAATTTCTCATAATTTTTTTTCTTCAATTCTCATTTCAGCCCTAGACTGTTGAGTGAGCCCAGCCTCAGGAGCATCACTAAGTCAGGGCTTCAGCATTGCCAACTCTCACGAATTTATCATGAGGGACAGGAGTTCTAAGTCTCACTTGCAATCTCACAGTTAGTGTCACTAATCTTGCGCGATCAGAAAGCTTGGCGAGAAGTGGGTATCAGGAAGCATGGTGTCAGAAGAGCCCAGCAGCTGCCTCCACTGCTCCCAAGGACTTAGCAATCAGTTATGTTTTATTTGTATTTTTTATTTTAGTTTCAGTTTGTTATATATATATATAAAAAAATAGCACCTCATGATTTATATACCTAATATCTTTATTTGTAAGAGTTTTTCTCTTGATTTATGAGACGATGGGACTGGCAACACTGCTATTGTTAGGGTGCAGGGGAGCCCGTCATTGCCAGATCCAGGAAAGAGGGCTGGACCATGGTGGTCTGGTGCCAATAACCTCACACAGGAAGTTCATCCACACCGACTTTGGCCTCACCCCAGAAAGGGGAAGAAGTACTCTGAATGGGCTGGAATTCCACACCCACTCATTCTCTGAATGGTGCTCTGACCCACTCCTGGCTTTGAAAGAGCAGCTGTGTCTTGCTTGTACTGGGCCATGGCAACAACACACATGGTTGGATGCCAAAGATCGAGGTGGGCTGAGACATCTATGTTCCTCTGAAGGGGACATGGGAGTAGTTTCTTAGGTGCCTTTGGCTGGTACATGTGCCTCCTTTCTTGACACTTTGGGTTCATGTGCAATCATACAGTCTGCGCTTGTGTGGATCTGAAGCCAGGGATGCATTGTGGAGTGGGAACAACGTGCAGCTTACCTACACCATCAGCTGCATCCTGTACTGGCTGTGCATCTATGCTGGCCATGTTAGGGTGCTATCTCCCTCCGTTGTACTAACAGTGCTGAATGCCCACTGATTTATCCCATGAGGAAAGCAGGCTTGAAGAGTTGTTACAGCTAATTTATCTTGCACAGATTTAGCCAGTATTTATTTATTTATTTTTATTTATTTATTTATTTATTTTACATTTTTATACCTCGCCCCTTCTGCAGAGCAGCTCGGGGTGGCTTACAATTTAAAACAAAATTATAAAACATATAAAATAGCAAGATAAAACAACATGGTGAAGCCATAAAAATACAAACATAAAACAAAACTCCACCCACCCACCCACCCTAACCCTCAAACCCCACAACCCATCCCTCCCTCCCTCATCTGCCCCCTCCACCAAATGCCTTGCAGAACAGACAGGTTTTACAAGCCCGATGAAAAGTCAGTAGGACCAGGGCCAGGCGATCCTCCTCTGGGAGGGAGTTCCACAGCCAAGGTGCGGCCACCGAGAATGCCCTCTCCAAGAAGGCACCCCCAGTGGACTTCAGGGGCCGATCAAGGACCTGGGGAGTGAGGCGGTCCCGCAGAAAGGTCGGGCCAAGGCCGTGTAGGGCTTTAAAGGTAAGAACCAATACCTTGAATCAGGCCCAGAAGAAAATAGGCAGTCAGTGCAGAGAACGAAGCTCTGGTATAATGTGCTCCCACTGACCTGATCCGCAAGGAGCCGGGCTGCCGCATTATGCACCAGCTGCAGCCTCCAGATCATCACCAGGGGTAGCCCCACATAGAATGTGTTGCGGTAGTCCAGTCTCGAGGTAACAAAAGCATGGATTATGGTGGCCAGGTCGGAGTTGGAGACATAAGGCCGAAGCGGCTGAACCAGATGTAACTGTCGGAAAGCCCCCTTCGCCACCGTCTCCATCTGGATATCCAAGCGGAGATGGGAATTCAGGAGCACCCCTAGACTCCGCACCTGGGAGACCAATGGGGGACAAACCACGTCAATGATGGGGGAAGTCACACCCACTGCTCTCCCCACCAACATTGCCTTCATCTTGTTAGGATTCAGCTTCAGTCAGCTCTGCCTCATCCAGTCCCCCACAGTCATCAAACACCAGGAAAACACAGAGACTGCTGGGCCTGGGTCTGATGAAAATGAGAGGTACAGCTGAGTGTCATCAGCATATTAATGACAACTCACTCCGAACCACCTCATGACCTCACCTAATGGCTGCATGTATACTTTGAACAAGAGCGGGGACAGACTAGAACCTTGCAGGACACAACATGAGAGGTCAGGGGGGGAAGATGACATCCTCCAGTACCACCCGTTGGGTCCTACTGGCTAGGTAGGAATGGAACCATTGTAGAACTGTTCCACCCAATCCTGCCCAGTCCCACTAGTGAGTCACCAACAGTCCATGATCAACCGTGTCAGAAGCAGCCAAGAGATCCAGTAGGACCAGTAAGATTGAATGTCCCTGGTCCATCTCTGGGTGCAGGTTGTTGACCAAGGCCACAAGTGCAGTCTCAGTGCCATGCCCTGGGTGAAAGCCAGACTGGGAGGGATCTATGAATCTGAGGCCATCTAGATGCTCCTGGATCTGCTGAGCCACCACCCATTCAATAAAAGGGAACGGTTAGAGACTGGCCGATAGCTGATAGTGAATCAACGTCAAGCGAGTATTGCGTTGAAGACACAGGAACACGTCTGCAATGGAATTCTCATCTTTGCTATCCTTGGTAAAGGTCCTTTGTAAACAAGACACACCCACTCATGCCGGTGCATGTCCATGCAGTGGACATGAGTGGGTAGATCCCGTTTGGGCAGTGGGTGGGTGTGTAGACATGTGTGTGCGCTCCCATGTAACATGCACCTACACCCACATCTACCCATCACCCCTGCATGGAACAACCAGTGAAAACCCAGGTTGCTCCATGTGGGGCTATGTGGGGGGTGCGCGGGGGGATGGGTGTGTGCCCATGTGCACTCCCCATATCACCCCCACTGTGGCGTGCCCATAGACTGCCCCCCTCATAAACCAAGTTCAGCTTCTGGACTCCAAAATACACAATAGCTATGGTAAGTGGTGGGTAGCATGATCTTTGACCATTTAGAATCAATGCTAGCCCTCCGAACTGATACAAGTGGCTTCAGTGGGACTTTGACTGGCCCTAAGAGATAGTAAAGACACTAAAAAGCCCTGCCATAATTATGGATTCAGATTCGTAATGTTAGGCACTCAAGTTCAAAGGTTTTGGCTATAATCTTTTGCTTACATTTATTGGATTAAGTAAAAGGACTGACTTTATAAGTATGGCTAAGGGGTAATACAAGGTCTATATATCATTTAAATCCCTCTTAAATCCTATTTTAAAGTTTTATCTGGATCCTATACATGAGGGTGATTGTCATCCCCCATACGGACCGTATCAGGTTAAAAAGGCTGGTCCTGTTCTCATCATTAAAATTCTCACCAACATAGATCACAGCATCATTGCCATAAGAAGCTTAGGGCTGGGAGGTCACTCAAGGGCTGTCTAGCCCAATGACTCACCATACTTTCTCGGACAGGGATTTTTCAGTACCCGTCAGTCTATAGATTTCTTCCAATGTGTAAGACTTTGGGCCTGCAAAAGGGCAGTATTTCTTCTGAAACAAGCGAGACTTGCTATTCTAAATATTTTCTCCCACTTCCTAATGTGACGTTTCTTAATGTGAAATGGAAGGAAATAATTTGACAAACGTAGTGCGCTATCAGGTACGACTCCTACTTACCATACCCCCTCCTGTGTCTTGCTAAAAACAAAATGTCAACCACACCATACAAATTACTCGCGTCTCTCATTGACTGCCATGCTCAATATTTCTCAGGATTTGGTTCAATAGCATTTGCAAGGGTCATACATTGAAGGATCAGGCCTATCACTGATTATTCTATCGGAAAAAATAGATTGTGATTTTCAGCTATTCTGACTTTATTTTTTAAGTAAAAAGAAAAGAAAATGATATATATTTTGGCTCAATATGCCAACTAGGTGCCAGCTTTCAATAGAGTATTTTTAATCATGTGTCAGTATTTTAGACACAATTGCAGATCTCCTCAGGGATTTAATGCTGTAAGTGAAACATTCTTGTGTCTAGACAAAGCACTAAGACTGCCTCTTCTTTTTTGACCTTGATAATTAAAGGCTATTCAGAGTCACTTTTAATAAAGCATTCTTAGAATTGGTTTGTAAATTAAATTTGTGTGCACAACCAAGATAATGAAATGAACAGAAAGAACGGCATTGTTGGAGCTTCTCCCAAAATAAAACAAACCTGTTCCCTCCTGTACGTGTAAGTCTGTCATTAGATATATGCCATATTTGTATTTATTATATATTAACTAGAATGGAGGGTAATTATAGGAGTTAAAACAATGACTGTTTGTGTGCTCTGATGCTTGAAGTTACTATTAAAGCTCTTATTTGCCCCAAGGAAGCAAGTTTTTCAAGCCCAAGGGAATAAATAAAAAAAATACAGCCAGGACTTGAAAAAAGGAGTAGTTATTTCAGGTGTCCATGAAGCGACTAGGGCTTGACCTGGGTAAGTGTCCACAGGATCTGACCCTCAATATGTTCAGATCACAGCCTCTCAAAAACCCTCTGGTTCTCATAGTCCCATAACTGGCTGTGCTGTACCCAGTCTCAGCTGCCCCCACTTCACCCGTCTATTAGCCCTGGAGATGCACCTCCTTAAAGAGTCAGTTACTCAAAGGGACTCTGCCCTGTTACAGTCCTACGCGAGATTTATTTATTTTCATCAGTTTATATCCCACCCCTCCTGAAAACAGCTCGGGGCAGCTAACAATTTAAAAAACATAAAAGTAAAATAATAAAATATAAAAATCATAATAATATAGCAATTTTAAAACAGGGTTAGAACAAAGGAATAAAAAGAAAAATATATAAGGATAGAGTAGAGTAAAAACCCCTAACCCCCCTCTTCAAAGGCCTGGGCGAACAGCCAGGTTTTATAAGCCCACCGAAATGCTAAGAGGCTTGGATCTAGATGAACTTCCTCTGGGAAGGAATTCCAAAGACGCGGTCCGGCCACCGAGAATGCCCTCTCCATTGTGGCCCCCTGCTTAACACGAGGGACCTCCAAGAAGGCACCCCTGGCAGACCAAAGGAGCCGCTCTGGGGCACGGAGGGTGAGGCGATCCCTGAGATACGAGGGGCTGAGACCATGAAGGGCCTTATAGATCAACACCAATACCTTGAACCTGGCTCGGCACGCTATCGGCAACCAGTGCAGAGTCCGGAGAACAGGTGTTATGTGCTCCCGACGACCTGTCCCCGTCAGGAGCTGGGCCACTGCATTCTGCACTAGCTGCAGCCTCCAAACCAGGAACAAGGGCAGCCCCATGTAGAGCGCATTGCAGTAGTCCAGCCTCGAGGTGACAAAGGCATGGACGAGGGAGGCCAGGTCCAACCTGGAGATGTATGGACGCAGCCGCCGCACAAGATATAACTGGCGGAAGGCGGCCTTTGCCACCCCCTCCACCTGTCGATCCAGGCAGAGATCCGAGTTCAGTATCACCCCCAGACTCCAAACCTCCTGGGCTATAGGAGGGCGAACCCCCTGCCACAATCAGGGGGTCCGACACCTCCCTCCCCACAACCATCATCTCCGTCTTATTGGGGTTGAGCTTCAGTCTGCTCTGCCACATTCACTCTGCCACGGCCTCCAAAGATTGGGATAGCCTCCCCCAGGGGCTGCATGTATACATTAAATAATAGTGGAGACAGAATGGAACTCTGCGGAATGCCACAGGATAAGACGCGGGGGCAAGATGTTTCAGCTCCCAACACCACCCGCTGGCTTCTCCCCAAGAGGATTGAATGGAATCATTCAAGAACAGTCCCGTCCAGACCTCCTAGGTCATGCAGCCATCTCAACAGCAACCCATGGTCCACGGTGTCAAAAGAGGCCAAGAGATCTAGCAGGATAAGAAATGTTGAACATCCTGCATCCATCTCCCACCGGAGATCGTCAACCAAGGCCACCAACGCTGTCTCATTGCCATAGCCGGGGTGGAACCCAGATTGAAAAGGGTCCAGGAAACCAATGCTATCTAGATGCACCTGGAGCTGGATCGCCACCGCCCGCTCAATAACCTTCCCTAAAAAGGGAAGGTTAGAGACAGGTCTGTTGAAGTCCTTGGTGACTTCAACATTCATGTTGATGACCCATCTCAGCCCTCAGTCTCTCGTTTCCTCTCCCTAGCCTCCTCCTTCAACCTCCACCTTTGGACCAACTCCCCCACCCATACTAATGGCCATTCTCTTGATCTTGTCCTCTCTAGAAACTGCTCTGTCGCTGATCTCTCCTTCGATCCTCATCCTATATCAGACCACTTCCTTGCCTCTTTCAACATTTCCCACTGTCCCCCCTCCTCTTCCCCTTCTCTACGCCCCTTCCGTGACCTTCAAGCTATTGATCCCCTGGACTTTGCCTCCTCTCTCTCTCCCCTTCTTCCTACAGTCTTCTCTTCCTCCTCCCCTGACTCCGCTGTCTCTGCTCTCAACGCCTCTCTCTCCTCCACACTTGACTCCCATGCCCCTCTCTCTTCCCGCCCTGCCTTCTCCCACAACCCCCGTCCTTGGCTCACCCCTAGTATCCGCCACCTCCGTTCTTGCACTCGTGCTGCTGAACGACTCTGGCGCAAATCCCATTCTCACGCTGACTTCCTTCACTTCAAATTCTGTCTCTCCACCCTTACTTCTGCTATCTCCCTTGCTAGACAACACTACTATGCCTCCCGCATTGAGTCCTGTTCTCGGGACCCTCGCCGCCTGTTCTCTACCTTTGACTCCCTCCTCAAGCCTCCCTGTCCTCCCCCTCCTTCTTCCCTTTCTGCTCAGGATCTTGCCTCCTTCTTCACCTCCAAGATAGACAAGATCCGCCTCGACATCGCTTCCCACTCCTCTCTTCCCACTCCCACCCCTCTCCCTCCTCCCCCTCCTTCTCTCATGTCCTCCTTCTCCCCTGCCTCCCTTAAGGAAATCTCCTCTCTGCTCTCCTCCTCCAACCCTTCCACTTGCCCCCTTGATCCCATTCCTTCCCGCCTCCTCACCTCCATTACTCCCACTGTCGCCCCTTCCTTCCTGCACATCATCAACCTCTCCCTCTCTACTGGCTCTTTCCCTTCTGCCTTCAAACATGCCACAGTCTCTCCTATTCTCAAAAAGTCCACTCTTGACCCCTCTGACCCTTCTAGCTATCGTCCTGTCTCACTCCTTCCTTTTGCTTCCAAGCTGCTTGAACGTGTTGTCTACTCCCGCTGCCTTGACTTCCTATCCTCCAACTCCTCCCTTGACCCCCTCCAATCTGGCTTCCGCCCCCTTCATTCTACTGAAACTGCTCTCGCTAAGATCACCAACGATCTTCTGGTGGCTAAATCTAAACGTCTCTATTCCATTCTTGTCCTCCTTGATCTCTCTGCTGCCTTCGATACTGTTGACCACTCACTCTTGCTGGATTCCCTTCACTCCCTTGGCTTTTGTGGCTCTGTCCATAACTGGTTCTCCTCCTACCTCTCTGACCGCTCCTTTAATGTGTCTCTCTCCAACTCCGCCTCCTCCTCCTTCCCCCTCTCAGTTGGTGTTCCTCAAGGCTCTGTTCTTGGCCCTCTCCTCTTCTCGATCTATACCTCATCCTTAGGCAAACTCATTGCCTCCCATGGCTTCCAATACCACCTCTATGCTGATGACACTCAACTCTATCTCTCTACTCCCTCTCTCTCTCCCTCTGTTCAAGCTCGTCTCATCAACTGTCTCTCTGACATCTCTACCTGGATGTCTCAACGTCAACTCAAACTCAACATGGCTAAAACTGAACTCCTTATCTTCCCCCCTCATCCTTCCTCTCCTTCCTCACTGTCAATAACTATTGATGGAGTCACCATCCTGCCTGTCCCCCAAGCCCGTAGCCTAGGCTTCATCTTTGACTCACCCCTTTCTTTTAAACCCTACATTGACTCTGTTGCTAAATCCTGTCGCTTCTCCCTCCATAACATTGCTAAGATTCGCCCTTTTCTCTCTGTCTCGTCTGCCAAAACTCTTGTTCATGCTCTGGTCATCTCTCGCCTCGATTACTGTAACCTCCTTCTCACTGGCCTTCCCCGGTCTCACCTTTCTCCCCTCATCTCTGTCCAAAACTCTGCTGCCAGGGTCATCTACCTCGCCAGTCGCTTCGACCATGTGCAGCCCCTCCTCTCTTCGCTTCACTGGCTTCCCCTTCCTGAACGAATCCTGCACAAGCTCCTAGTCTTCACCTATAAAGCTCTTCACAACCTTGCTCCCCCCTACCTCTCTGCACTTATCGCCCTCCATACTCCAGCCCGTGCACTTCGCTCCTCCTCTGTCCCTTCTCTCACCCTTCCACGCCTTCCCTGCTCCCCTAAGCGCCTTCGTCCCTTCTCACTTGCTGCCCCCCATGCCTGGAACTCCCTCCCTGTCCACATCCGCCTTGCCCCCTCCCTTCATACCTTCAAATCTCTCCTTAAAACTCACCTCTTTCGCTCTGCTCTGTCTGACTCTTTATCCTGCTGAGCCACTATTCCTATACCTACGATCGGTTTACCCTTATCCTTGCAACATGGACCTGCCTGCTGTCATTCTCATCGTAACCAAGCCAAGTACGTGCACTTGAGACCTCGCATCTTCATGAATGTTAGACCCCTTGTCTCTCCCTCTGTTCCCCTTCCTAAGTCTCTCCCCCAGCTCCTGTCTCTCAGATTGTAAGCCCTAGGGGCAGGGACCGTGTCTATTTTATTACTTTGTAAAGTACCAGGTACACTGCTGGCGCTATATAAATGTTTGTTAATAATAATAATAATAATAATAATAATAATAATAAGGTCAGTAGCTGGCAAGTGCATCCACATCCAATGATGGTTTCTTCAGCAGGGCGTGTACCACAGCCTCCTTGAGACTAGGCGACAACCTCCCCTGCCGCAGGGATGCGTTAACCACTCTCGCCAGCATCATCCCCAATGTCTCCCTGGAGGCTTTCACCAACCAGGATGGGCACAGATCCAGTTCACAACTGGTGGCTCTCACAGACCCCAAGACATCCACAGCGTCAACTGGCGTCACTTCCTGAAACTCCCCCCACAAAGTTGAACCAGACGGGGCCTCCCACCTAATCTCCCATCCTATCCCCCAGCCCATCCTCCCCCTCAAAATTACCTCCCTTCCCCCAAATTCAGCCCCTCTGCCAAAAGCCCGATGGAGCAAAATGGTCTTCCATTGCCATTAGAAGACCATGAGGCTTGAACACAGGTGGATCTCCTGGGTGAGGAAGTTCCATAACAAAGCTGTGATAGCTGAGAATGCCCTCCACATAGTTGAGTCCCAGCGAAAATCTGGCGTCTCCAGGCAGGTGCCCCCAGCTGATCGCAGAGGCTGCAACAGGATGCAGGGAGCCAGGCAATCAGATAGATGAGGCCCAGGCTGTTTAGGGCTTTAAAGGTCATCACCAGAACCTTGAACTGGATGTGGAAGACTATTGGTGAACGGAGCACTGGTGTTATGTGCTTGCAGAAACACGTCCCTGTAAGTTGGTAAAAAGCACTCCTGGCCACTGTCACAAGCTGGCAATCCAGGTGCAGCACAGGATACAGAAGTACTTGAAGGTTGCAAACCCAATCAACCAGAGGGAGGCAGATCCCATCAATAAGAGGCATCCCAGTCCCCTCCAGGACACAATACTGACCAACCATCATCACTTCAGTCTTGTCAGGATTCAGCTTCAGTTGACTCACCCTCATCCAATCCCCCACCGCAGTCAAGCAAAGGGCAAGCACCGAGACTGCTACCTGGGTCCAATGAAAAAGAGAGGTAGAGCTGGGTTTCATCAGCATACTGATGGCACCTCAGAATGACCTTGCCCAGTGACTGCATATACATGTTGAACAAAGAGGGGGGAAAGAATGGAAACCTGAAGGATTCCACAAGGGAGATCCCAAGGAGATGATGCGCAATCGTCCAACACCACCCATTGAGACCTCCCAACCAAGAGAGAGCAGAACCACTCAAGAGCAGTCCCATCCACTCCAGTCAGGTCCCTCAGACGAGTCAACAACACCTCATGATCAACGGTATTAAAAGCTGCTGAAAGATCTAATAAAATCAACAGGGTAGAATTTCCCTGATCTAACTGTAGGTGAAGGTCATTGACAAAGGCCATAAGGGCAGTCTCCATGCCATGCCATGCCCTGGATGAAAACCAGACTGCGAAGGGTCCACGAATCCGATAGCATCCAGATGCGCCTGAAGCTGACAAGCCACCGCCCATTCAATAACCTTCTCTGAAAAGGGAAGGTTAGAGACAGGCTGATAGCTGGCAGGGGAAGGGGAATCAACGTCCAATTATGGCTTCTTAAGCAGAGGCCAAACAATCGCCACCTTAAGGCATCTCGGCACTCTGCCCTCCCAAAGGGAGGCATTGATCACCCCAGCCAGTAACGACTGGCCCCAGCCTCTCCCGGCTGGCTTTCACCAGCCAGGATGGACATGAATCTAGTTCACAACTTGTGGCTTATACAGCCCCCATGACCACCACCTCCACATCGGTGGGTGACAATGACTGAAACCGACCCCCCCAAAAGGACAAGACTGGGCTTCCATAACCCCCAACTCTGACTCTGCATCAGAAATGGTCATGCCAATGTCATGGTGAATATGAGCAATTTTATCAATAAAAGTAAAGTAATCAATAAAAATACAGTAATTGATTAAAAATAAAGTAATCAATTAAAAGTAAGCAATACAAATGTCACAGTGGGCACTGGACTCTTCCAATTCCTGGTGGAGACCGGCTGGACTGACCAAACCCCTCACCACTTGGAAATACTTTACTGGACATGAATTTGCAGACGTTATGATGGCAGCAAGGAAAAACCTTCTTCGCTACTGCCATCACAGCCATGGCATAGTCTTTCAAAAATGATCTATGCTGCAATTGGTCAGATGCAGCTAGAGTTCGGCACCACCTGTGCTCTAACCAACGAGCCTCCCACTTCAGCCACTTCAGGCCCTCCATATACCACGGGGACCTGTGTTGGTGCAGCTGTGGGAATCGACACCTGGGAGCCACTGTGTTGATGACCTCAGTCAAGATGTTACGCCATAATACGAGGAGGTCAACAAAGTGGTCAGCGAGGTCTGTGGGAAACTCTCTAAGAGACCTCTGGAAACCAGTTGGACCCATAAGTCTTTGGGGGTAAAATAATCTAATAGATCCAGCATCCCAATGGGGGCATCAGTAAGCCAGGACCTGAGCCTTCAGGAGGTAATGGTCCAACCACGACAATGGTGTCACCTCCACATCCACATTTATAGGATCCCCTGATTCCAGGCCAGTGCAGAAAATCAAATCCAGCATGTGTCTCCTCTCATGTGTCAGGTCCACTATCATCTGGGATAGACCCATGGTTGACATGGAGGCCATGAACTCCTGCTCCTGCTCTTCTCCATAAAGGCTGGCCTCAGTGTGGATATTTAAGTCCTCAAAACAATGAATCTGGGTGACTGCAAAATCTGAAAAATAAATAAATAAAATAAATACCACCTCCGAGACCTGCACAGCTAGAGCAGCCAGGAAGGCTGAGGTGTGGTGGGGCTCTCAGTACACCAACAGGATCCCAAATGTATCCCCGGCCAAATCAAACACTAGATAGATGCGCTCCATGCCGGATGAATTCTGCACTAGAAACCTTTGGAAGGACAACGAGTCCTTAAAAATCATGGCCACAGGAGCTAGTCTGATGCTGCAAGAAGTACCCGGCTGGCAGCAGGTCAACCAAAATTGGCCCTGACTCATCATCCAGCCAGTTCTCTATTATGCATGCAAGGTCAGCAGCTCCATCCCGGAGAAACTCCCGGATGGATGTTGATTTATTTGCCACTGACCTCGCATTCATAAGAACATAACATAAGAAGTGCCATATTGGGTCAGACCAACAGTTCATTGAGCCCAGCATCCTGTCTCAGACAGTGGCCAATCACGGGGGCCTGGAAGAAGCACCCAACAGGTCACCATGCTATCCATTCCCTGTGGGTCATCACCAGGCTCCCAGCAGTAAAGGGTTTTGTTCCCCAATCCTATCTGGCTAATAGCTGCTAATGGACCTATCTTCCAGAAACTTGTCCAAACCTCTTTTAAACTCAGCTTTATTGCAGGCCTTGACCACCTCCCCTGGCAGTAAATTCCACAACCTAATTGTACGCTGAGTGAAAAAATACTTTCTTTTGTTTGGTTTTAGTCTGCCACCTGTGAGTTTCATGGAGTGTCCCCTAGTTTTAGTACTAGTTGAGAGGGTAAATAACCGTTCCGTTTACAAGTTCCACAACACTCTATCATATCTCCTCTCAGCCATCTCTTTTCCAAGCTGAAGAGCCCCAACCTATCAAGTCTCTCCTCATACGGGTGCTGTTCCATACCCTGGATCATTTTTGTTGCCCTTCTCTGTACCTTGTCTTTTTTGAGATGGGGCGACCAGAACTGCACACGATATTCAAGGTGCGTCACACCATTGATTTGTATAGAGGCATTATGACATCCTTAGTTTTATTCTCTATTCCTTTGCAAATAATTCCTAACATTCTATTTGCTTTTTTGACCACTGTGGCACACTGGGCTGACGATTTCAGTGTATTATCCACAATCACTCCCAGATCCTTTTCCTGAGTGGTAACTCCTCGCTTAGTACCCAGCATTGTGTACTCATAATTTGGATTATTTTTCTCAGTGTGCATCATTTTGCACTTGTCCACATTAAATCTCATCTGCCATTTAGATGCCCAGACACCCAGTCTTGTAAGATCTTGCTGCAGCTCCTCTCAGTCTGCTCATGTTCTGACTACTTTGAATAACTTGGTGTCATCTGCAAATTTGATCACCTCACTCTTAACACCCTTTTCCAGATCATTAATGAATACATTGAAAAGAACTGGTCCCAGTACAGATCCTTGGGGCACACCACTTTTTACATCC
>QEPC01005822.1:7872547-7899172 GCA_003113815.1 Sphenodon punctatus | reverse complement strand
AGATAGGTAGTATAGATTAGATATAGATATATATTATAGACATATAGATTAGATTAGAATAGTTATATAGATAATTGATTAGATAATAGATAGTTTTCCTTTCCCCTTCCCCTGTCTCCCTTAGATTTAGATAAATATGCACAGTAAAGATACTGATACCAAAAATCAAATATTTGTTTGAAATGGTACCAATATCAATAACGATAACGAATATTGATACCAATAACAAAAGTTATACTGATTCCAATATAGATACTGATAACAAAAATGATATCAAAAAACGATACAAAAAATAACAAAAACAAAAACGACATTGTCGTTAATAACGATAACAAAAATGACATTAACAAAAACTAAAAATGAAAATGACATGGGGCCTGGTGCACACCCCTATTCAGTTGGAACTTATGGGCTATTTATTCTTATATCTATCCCGTGCTTGATGTGCACCCCCTATTAGTCAGAGTTTATAGGGGGACAGTGTAAACACAAAAGAGCATGGATGTTTGTTCCTGCTTCTCTGACATGGGATGATCTCGCACAGGGCCAGACCCTACCATGGGATGGCTCAGAGCGGCCGCCCCGGACCCCACTCCGGGGGGCCCTCCTCACCTGGGGTCCCCAACTCCCGGCCTTACAGTGACTGGGAGCTGGGGACCCTGAGCGCAGGGCCCCCGGCCGACTCTGACTGACAGGCAGCAGAGTGGGCCAGCAGGAGTGAGGGAGCGGCAGAGGCCCCGTCTCTCCCCCCCTCTGTGCCCCCCCCTCCGCTGCCTGTCACAATCTCGGCCGGGAGAAATAAGGGAGAGAGAGGCAGAGGCCCTGTCTCTCCTTCATTTTCCCCTGGCTGAGAGACTGACAGGCAGGGGGGACTTTCACGGAGTGAGGGAGAGGCAGGGCCTCTGCTTCTTCCCTCACTTCCACCTCTCCCTCATGCCGCTGGCCCCCTCTGCTGCCTGGCTGTTTCGGACAGGGGAAATGAGGGAGAGGTGGGGTCTCTGCCTCTCTCTCCCTCATTTCCCCCGGCCAAGACGGTGACAGGCAGCGGGGGGGGGGGGGCAGCAGAACTTCTGGTGGTGCCTGGCAGTGCAGCAGATTTAATCTGCTGCCATGGTGCCCGCCCCGCCTGAAGCTCAGAGTCCAGCATGGGACCCAGGCCGTAGGTGGTGGTGGGGACGGATCAGGTAAGTGATCCAATTCAGAATCCGAATGGCCACTCAGGCTTGGGGATGGACGGAGGGGAGTGCCCCTCCACCCATCCCCGAGACCAGACCCTGCTAGCACGCTGCCAGAGGAAGTTATGGGCCCCCACATTTCTTCCCTGCCCTGGGCCCCGCTTAGGCTAAGGCTGGCCCTGATCTTGCAGTGAGCAGAATAGGATTGATTTTTTTCTCATAGCTAATCCTAAAATGTAGAGCCATCTAAAGATGCAAAATATTAATAATATCTTTTCCTGTGCTCTTCAATTAGCAGGCAGTAGAGGCTGTGGGTAAAAATGGGAGTGCCCAGAGCCAATGGTGTGTGCACAACATCAAGAAAGAAGACAGAAAACTCCAGCTGACTTACAAAGCTCTGATAGCATATCTCCTTTTTCCTTATTCAGTAATGCAGCTTTCTGTTCTTATTGCACACTGTAAAAAGCACTTTTCTGGGGAATAATATAATTTGACACTATTAATTCAGCCTCAGTTTTATGTCACTCTGAGAGCACTATTTTTTATTTTAATTTTATTTTTTTCCTAATTGCCTCTTGGTGGTCAAATTGGTAAATAACATGCAACATCTTCCTCTTTACCAAGTTCGTAAATCATCTCTCTCTCTCTCCTATTTCCAACATAAATCCAGGAAGCAATGTTTTACCTTTCACCCTGAAATAATTTCCATCATCAGCATGACTTCTGTTTTTGAGGTCATGTGGGATAGAAGAGGAGGTGAGAGCCTGAGAATTCATTTACATTTCATCTTCACTTCTGAGTTACTCTCTGCTCTCTAGGGTATTATTTTTAATCTTGTGTATCAAGCAGCTTTCCCCCCAGAAAAGTATGGAATCATTACAAGGTTAGTCTGGAAATGTAGGTTAAAAATGTATAAGAATTGGCAGCTACCAAGAGAGAATGTGTTGAGACTTTGGAGGCAATTGATCATTGAATTTTCCCATATATCAGAATTGCAGAAACAAATGTACTATGCTAGGGAGATATTTCAGCGTATTAGTAATTGTTTCATCAAAGACTTCAGGATCCGCTCAGGAAAGGACCCTGGACATTAATTTGGACAAGTCAATGAAAACTTCTGCTTGAGGTATAATCAAAAAAAGCAAAGCAGACACCTTGAAGCATGAAAGAAAATACTTCAGTTCGCACTATGAGTAACTGAATTGTGGAACTCCTTGCTTCAGGAAGTGGTGGAATATAAGAATGTAGCAAAATTCATAGAGAAACAGAATAACTATATGAAGGATGGGAAGAGTCAGAGTTGTGACAGAGGAGTGATGAGCAGAGGGTGGACTGACGAAGATTTAGATGCAGTTACATGGAGATGGCCATGGTTAATGTATAGAATGACAAGAGACTGAATAAGCTGACAATGAGGAAGCTATGGTGAACAGGTGGAATGAAAGGGAAATAGGTAAAATGACAAGGAGAAGGTTAAATGGAGTGGAAAGATAAAACACGGTGGAATGACAAGGAGTGAATCATACTAAACTGGCAGAATGACATAGGGATTATTGGAATAACAAGGAAAGGGGCATAGAAAGATGGGGGAAAATTAGGAATTAGGTGGAATGGCAAAGAAGGTGATAGAATGACATGACTCTCTCTATAGAATAACAAGCAGGAGGGCTAAAGTAGTGCTGAAACTTGGTCCTTGTTTCCCTCGGGAACCACTGAGGACCAGTGCATTCAGCCTCAGTTTCCTGAGTTCCAAAAAAAGATCTCTGGAACTCAGAAAATCCTTGGCTGAGTGCAGGGAAGGGGGCCGAGGGCAGGTAAGCGGGGGCTGGAGACCAGTGCTAGGCCTCTGCTCCCATTTCCCTGGCCCCCACTGGCTGGGGAGGGAATAGGCAATTGGGTGCCAGTGACGGGGGGGTTAGTGGGGGGGCCAGTCAGAGGGGGGTGTTTAGAGGGAGCAGGGTGCCCAGCAGGGGGGCCATGGGTTTCTGAGGTGGGGGTGAGGGGTGCTTAGTGGAGGTGGGAGCCTAGTGTGTGTGTGTGGGGGGGGGTCAGGGGTGAATCCACACCCCTTCTCTGCCAAAAGACACATCCAGCGGCCCCAGTAGCTGTACCCTCGTGTCCAATGCATGAGTAAAAAAAGAAACAACAGAAAGAAAAAGTAAAAAAAATAAGCAACGGAGCATGCTCAGAAACGGCTTGAGTGGCCCTTTCCAAGCATGCTCAGGTTTTTTTTTGTTTTAATTTCAAAGTTAGCAGCTGGGAAGAGGTCCTGCATCAGCATTGGACCCCTCCAGAAGGTACGTAACCCACCCCTGGCCCTCCTGCTAGGTCCCCCTCACCCCTAAGCACCCCTCACCCCTGACCCCGCCCCCCTCAGAAACTCATGTGTATTCGCCAAGGGTTTGAGGAGCAGCCTGAACACTCAGGACTGTTCCTTGGACCTTAGAAATGTTCGTGAGGGTTTTTTTTCTTATTCAGACCACCACTAGACTAAAGGGGGTGGGTAATTAAGCAGTGGTGGCTCACCAGCTTCAGGAGCATCTGGACTGGATTGGTTTCCTTGATCCCTCACAGTCTGGCTTTCTTCCTGGCTATGGCACTCAGACTGCACTGGTGGCATTTGTCGACGACCTCTCCCGTGAGTTGGACCAGGGTTGTTCGATCCTGTTGTTCCTATTAGATCTCTCAGCTGCATTTGATACTGTTGATCATCATGAGTTGTTGGTGACTCGGTTGTGGGACCGAGCTGGAGTGGGTGGTACCATTCTTGAATGGTTCCACTGCTTCCTGGCTATTACGCTTCTTTCATAAAAGGGATGGGGGCTTTTTTGCTCCTGCTTGTCAAGTGTTGGATGCCAAGCCAAGGGCACAAGTGCTCTATGGGGCTTCCATTTGGGCCATCCATCACCCGTTTGATCTTGCTCCCCTCCAGATGAGGTTTTTTCGATCTCTTCTAAAAATCCCAAATGGAGTCCCTTCGGCTGCTGTACGCCTAGAAATGGGGCAGGTTGCCTGGAATGTTTACCCTTGGCATTAGGCAATAAGCCTGTGGATTGCCATTTATAGGGTCTCCTCTGGGGGCCTATTCTCCTTTTTGAAAGCAGACACTTTTCCCAGCAGCTAGGAGGACGTGGTCCATGCTAAGATTTCTTCACTGGGCTTGGATGTGGTGGATTTACTATCTAGGAATCTGAGGTCTGCCAAGGCATTGGTTCTGACAAGACTCATCGATGTTAGCAGACAGGAAGATTCTGCCACTGTCTCGAAATGTACCTTTTTGACATGTTATGTTCCTCCATCATTGGGCTCAGGAGCCCCTGTGAAATTTCTGTTGTCAAAGGTTTTCTTTAGGAAAATTTGGTTATTTCTGTGTGCATGACTAAATGCATTACCTATTCGATTGCTGGAGGGCCGCTATAGTGGCATCCCGTGGCATCTAAGACTCTGCCCCTTTGACAACCAGGAGGCTGAGGGCCTGGAGTATATTCTTTATGCTTGCCATCTATACGACCCACACAGAGAAACCTGGTTGTCGGACCTTTTGGGACACTTTCCTGGGCGTACCGAGGATGAGCTGTCCCATTTTCTTTTGTCAGACACCACTGGGGAGGTAACCTCGGCGGTTATGTCATTTTTGGTTAGTGTCTTTGATGCTCGGTGAAAGTTTTTGACTATTCAAATTTAACTGTAGTATATGCATCTGTGGTTTGACTTATGCAAAGGTGTAAGACCCAAGCCACTAACTAGCACAATCTGTTACGATCTTTTTGTCAAATGGCCTGGCAATGCTAATAGAACTGGGAATGCCATGACCCCGCAGAGGGTCTAAGTAAAGTATTGCTGTTGCTTGGTTCTCTGATTAAAATACTCATTGAGTAAGCTAGGGGTATGGGGGAGGGAGGGGGACACTCTTCGGATTTGATTTTAGTTTGTAACTTTGTTTGCTTCTATGTATTTGACTGGTTTTGCCTGTTTGTGGTTTTTGTTTCTGTATTGTATATTGTTGTGTTGTTTGTGGACTAGGACTAAGTGTCATGTCCTGAATAAATGAAATGGAAACAGAATGGTTCCACTGCTTCCTGGCTGGGAGAACTCAACGTGTCATGCTGGGTGATTATTCATCTTTTCCCCGGGACCTCACAAGTGGAGTCCCGCAAGGTTCTATCTTATCCCCTCTCTTGTTCAATGTGTACATGCAGCCTTTGGGGGTGGTCGTCAGAGGACTTGGGGTGAGGTGTCCTCAATATGATGATGACACCCAACTGTACCTCACTTTTACATCTGACCCAAGCCCTTCAGTCTCGATGCTTACCTGGTGTCCGTCAGCTGTCGGGGATTGGATGAGGGTGAGCTGTCTGAAGTAGAATCCTGGCAAGATGGAGGTGATGGTGGTGGACAAAGCTGGGGATGTGATGGCCCCCATAATTGACGGGGTCCCCCCCCCGGTGTTTCAGGTCAGTAGTCTGGTGGTGTTCCTGGACCTGCAGCTCTGCCTGGATGCCCAGGTGGTGGCTGTGGCAAAAGGTTCATTTTGCCAATTACATCTGGTGCGATGGCTTAAGCCATATGTCATCGACACGGACCTTGCCACCATCATGTATGCTTTTGTTACCACAAGCTTGGATTACTGTAACACGCTCTACGTGTGGCTACCCTTGGTGATGCTCTGGAGACTTCAGCTGGTGCAGAATGCGGTGGCTCACCTCCTTAGAGGGGTGAGCCGCCGCAAGCATATTATACCGGTGCTCTGTTCACTGCACTGGCTGCCAGTAGTCTACCGGTCTGAATTCAAGGTGTTAGTTTTGACCTTAAAAGCCCTAAATGGCCTGGGCCCCATCTATCTGCAGGATCACCTCACCCCCTGGATTGACCTCTGCGGTCAGTGGGGAGTGCCCTCCTTGAGGTCCCCCAGGTTTCTCGGCTGTACAACTCTCTCCTGCCAGAGGGCCGCCTGGCCATAGACCTTCCCGCTTTTCGTAGACAGTGTAAGACCTGGCTGTTCTGCCAGGCCTTTGGGGAGGGTGATGGGGAGGGTGGGGGTTAGAGGGGGCTTCTTTGTATTTTTGCCAGGTTTTAATGTTTTTATGGTTTTTTATATTGAATTTTATATTATTTATTATTTATTATTGTTGTAAACCGCCCCGAGCTGTGGAAGCAGGAGGGGGTGGCATAAAAATGTAATAAACTAAACTAAAATGACAAGGAACAGATCAGAATGACAAGGGGGGCAAAAGGAAGTGTGTGGAATGACAGGGACAAGGAAAGGGGAACATGACAAGAGTGAGTGAAATGCCAAGGAGTGGACAATGGTGAGTGGGTACAATGAGCGGTATCTGTGAAAAGGAGAGAGGGAGCTTGCATGTATAAAAATGTATGACATGTCTTTGTTTTTGTAAGCAATCCCCTAACTGCCAATTGTTAAGGGGTAGGACTATGGAGAGGGGAATTATGGGGGACCCACATTTTATTTTGCTCTGGGCCCTGAAAATTTTAAGGCCAACCCTGTATATCCCAGCCAGCAGTGCTGACACAGGCTTCGAAACACTTGCCTACAGTAGAGATTAAAGGCCGCACATCTCATTCTTAGCCTTGTGAGTCATGGTCTACAGCATAAATCCAGTTTTGTAACAAAAACAAGCATGTAGTATAAAAGATAACTCAATCTTATGAGTTGAAAGTCTGTAATCCTGAGGTCCCCCTTGGAGGCCCATTCCAGGACCTGTATTATATGGAGCCTGCTTTGTTGTATAACAAAGTCACCATCAGCTGAGAAGTGGTATTTTGTTTTCCAGAACTACCAATGTAATATTAATGAGCCCAATAGTGATCTTTGCAAAAATCCATTCCCATGGCCAATTGTCCTAGAGACTCAGAAACAAAATGATAGCCAGCAGGCAACAGGCATCTAGAAAATTAGATATTAACTTTCAAGAGTGCATGTTATTTTGCTGTATAATAGCTGAGAAGAAAGAACATTATGTTTCCATGCTGATCTTTTTTGTTGAATCAAAACATTCTCTTACTACATCCTGACTCATGTAGGGGGGTGTTTAATATCATTAGCAGATCTTGTGACTGCAGAAATGGTAACTGAGCCAGTGAAGAAAAAGGGAAAACCCCTCTGCTTGGCATTCAGAATTCCTGCTACAATGTGCAGCTAATCCTAGCGCAATTACCAAAAAGTATGAAAGGGACAAATCTGAGAAAAAAGAACATCCAAGTGCTAAGCCTGTATCTATGCTTATATGGGTCTACTTTACATCCTCCACATTAGAAATTCTTGATTACGGCTGAGAGTGATTTCAAAGCTTAGTAAAGACTATTATGTTGGAAAGATCATACTGAGCCTGAAGGAAGGGCTAATAAAGAGAATAGAAAGACTTCTGACATTAGTGGGTTTTGAGTAAGACTCTTTTTATATGAGTGCTAAAGCCAAGGAGCAGGGAAAGCAGACATAGGGCATTTTTTTCACACACCTTAAAGTGCTGGTCTTTCAATCTTCTGGGTTTCCAAGTCCACAAGTAAGTTCCGGATGCATTCTTCACACACACACTGCCCTGAGGCAGTTCCTGGATGCATTCTACACACACACACACACACACACACACACACACACACACACACACTGCCCTGAGGCAGCGTAAAGTAGCCGCAGCTGTAGATGTGAGGGGCTGTCATGGAAACCAAGTGACCACAGCTGCCTGGTAGGGCTGACGCAGCAGCAGCTTTTACCACGCCTCGATTCCATTCCGCCATTTCGGAATTGCCAACATTCTGCTAATTCCGCTGGCATTCTGCAAATTCGGAACTATCGGAAAATTGCAGAATTTTCGGAAACTGTCGGAAAATCGCTGTTCCGCTATTTTGTGGCGCTGGTGGAATGGCAGAAGTAGCGAAAATGGCATGTTTCTGCTATTTGTGAAGCCTGTGGAAGTAGCGGAATGAAATTAGTGGAACTGCAGAAGTAGCAGAATGAAACTAGCAGAATGAAAACCTCTGCCACGCCATGCCACTAATTGTGGAAACACTGTTTCTGGCGGAAATACCTACCACTGTGACTTTCCGCTACAGCCCTAGCAAAGCAGTTTACCAGGAGCACTTTTTACACACACAACTTCTGGGAGAAGTTCTAACCAGAAGTTCAAAGAGCTGGATGTTTAAGATCTGGGTGAGTGATTTAGACACACAGAAAGTTCAGGATGTAACAGCAAACTTGCAGGAAAAATGTGTGTGTGCAAAAACACACATCGTGCCCCTTCCTGCTAAACCAGTGATTCCCAACACAGGGTCATCATGTCTGGGCAGTAGGCACAGCTGCATGAGCCAGAGCTGCACTCACCATGGTTCCAGATCTGGCTGTGGCAGCAGGAGCAGCAGCACGTCAGGAGTATTCCAGTGTAGGACTGAAATTCCGATTCTGAAATTTTTCAAATTCTGCCAAAATTGGCTATTTTGTTTCCAATTTATTTTATTTTTTTTGCAAAAAGGAAAATAGTTTTTCATTTCAGCTATAGGGCTGAAATTTTGTTTGAAAAATGTTTTGATTTTCACAAAAACAGGCCATTCCGTTTCCGCAATTCTTTCAGCAAAAAGGAAAATAGCTTTTCATTTCAGCTCTATTCCAGTGCTTCATATTGCTGGTTTAGAGACGTAGCTACCATGAAGCCAGGGGGCTAAGTTGATCCCAGGCCCTGGAATTAAGGGGGTGGAGGGAGAGGGACTCTACAAGTAGCCTGAGCACTGCTAGGAAAGTGGGCGGAGGAGGGAGTGGGACCCAAACTCTGCCTCCACCACTGAACATTTTCAAGTGGTGCTCAGGCCACTTTCAACACATCCCCAGGACTTAATTTTTTGTGGGGAGGGACTTGCCAGGGCTCAGCCCTGGCAATTAAATTCAAGGGGAAGCTCAGCCTCAGGAAATATTCCCACTAGGAGAGTGCACCCAGAAACGTGAAAGGCCAGGGACAGGCTGATATTGGCAATTTCTGAGTTAGAAATGAAAGCCAGAAGAACCCTGCATGGTTTATTTGGCTTTTATTTTATAATTTATAATAATAATCATCATAATAATAAAAAATAATTTTATTAATGACTTCTGTGCCCCATTCCCATCACTGGTCATCCTATAGATTCAATCACAAGAACTCCTGTTTTATATTAGTCTAGTGATTATATTACTAGCTGGAGACCAGGGTTCATTTCCCTGTTCTGTTAAGTTCTGGGGCAGAGAGTATGGCTTGCGAGGCAGGTTTGGGCTCTGGCAATTCATTTTTTAGCACTGCACATCCCTTCTTGGTGGGATGTGCTGTGCTTAATTTATAAAAAATCCTGCCCTGACATGTATTAGAGAAGCCGAGGCAGATCCACATTCGCACCGGCACTTTTCCTGTCATCCAGCTTCTCCCCTGCTGTCGCGTCTTCCCTCACCGCCCTCTCTGCCGCCACCACAGATGTGAATGCGGCCTTATTTTGCCAGGGGAGGCTGAGGCTTGGCTGGGAGCCTTGAGAGGGCCACTGCTTAGGAAGATCACACACCCTTGGCCTTGGGAGGGGGGGCATAATTGGGACATGAGACCAGGCCTCCCCGAGCTTTGCTACCCCCACTGTGCTGACATTTTCAGTTTCCCAGCCTGGGAAACTGAAGAGAAGAGATCAGAGCCCTAGGGGGAGCTGATGGGCTGAGAGGATTGAGGAGAGTAGAAATTTCCATGGCCAGCAGGGAGGAGTTTAATGGGACTGGGAGAAAGGGGAAGAAGCACGTTGAACCAACAGGGGAATGGAACGTGATGGGGAGAGTAGAAGAGGGCAGAACAGAGGGGACGTATGATTCAATGACAGAGGAGTGTGTATGGGATAGAGTGATGGTGGAACAGAAAGAAGAGAGGGGGATCTGCCTCCTCCCTTTGCAACGAAGCTAAGCACATACACCTGCATTTTCTCAACTTCTTGAATGTATCCCTGTGTTTCCCTATGCTAAGTCCTTAACATAGTCTATGCTAAGAGTACCGTTTTAATTTTTGCAGTTTACATTTATGTTATTTTGTAGCCATAGTTGTCTGGGGGCATAGAAATATTTAAGTCCCAAAATGGGGCCATTGCAGCCCAAACATTTTGGAACCGCTCCCTAAGTGTCTGCACCGTAGGCCACCTTAGTTCACTGAGGAACTGTGGCAGCTGAAGTGGGAAGGGTGGTGGTTGGAGCAATGGTGGTGCTGTTCTCATGCTGAAGTTGATAGATTGCATCATAGATCTAGTTTACAAGCCTATGCTGTGGCTATGCAGGCAGCAAAGAAGGGGTTCTTTGCTTCCCTCATAGCATCCATGAAGTCTCATCCAGTTGAGCTTTTCCAGGTGGTGAGGGGGCTGGTCAGTCCGGCCTCCCTCTGCCTGGAACTGGAATCTTCCAGTGCCCACTGTGACATATTTGTTGACTACTTCTTGTATACATTTGCTTGTATTCACCATGACTTTGGCGCTGCACTTATTACGATAGGAGAACCAGAGGTTATGGAAGCCTCACCTGGTCTGATTTCATGGGATCAGTTTCTGTGGGTATTGTCCACCAAGACAGGGGTTGTTCTGGGGGCTGTCAGAGCCATATCTTGTGAACTGGACCTGTGCCCCCATGCCTATCCTGGCTGGTTAAGGCCAGTCAGGAGATGTTGGTGCAGTTGCTGGTGGGGGTGGTCTATGCCTCCCTTCAGGAGGGCAGAGTGCTGAGCCACCTCAAAGAGGTGATGGTGCAGTATCTGCTCAAAAAACCATCGCTTGACATTGACTCCCTCGCCAGCTATCGACCAATCTCTAACCTTCCCTTTTTAGGGAAGGTTATTGAATGGGTTGTGGCTCGACAGCTGCAGGAACATCTGAACTGTATCAGTTTTCTGGATTCCTCACAGTCTGGCTTTCACCTGAGTTATGGCACTGAGACTGTGCTTGTGGCTTTCGTCAATGACCTTTGCCGTGAATTGGATCAGGGTCGCTCAACCCTTCTGATTCTGTTAGATCTGTTGGATGCTTTTGATACCGTTGACCATGAGATGTTGATGACTCGCTGGGGTGGACAGGCCTGTTCTTGAATGGTTCTGTTCTTTCCTGGCCAGAAGAATTCAGTGAGTGGTGCTTGGGGATCATTTTTCATCTCCCTGGGACCTCTCGTGTGGAGTCCCGCAAGGTTCTATTGTCCCCTCTCCTGTTCAACATGTATATGCAGCCATTGGGTGAGGTTGTGAGAAGGTTTGGTGTTCAGTGTCATAAATATGCTGATGATACCCAACTCTACCTCTCTTTTTCATCCGACCCAGACCCAGCAGTCTCAGTGATTACCTGGGGTCTGGCAGCTGTGGGGAACTGGATGAGGGCGAGCCGACTAAGGCTGAATCCTGACAAGATGGAGGTGATGCTAGTGGGGGAAGGCAGAGGGGTTGGCATCTCCCATCATTGATGGGGTTCTCCCCCTACTGGTTCCCCAGGTTCACAGTCTGGGAGTGCTCCTCGACTCCCAGTGCTGCCTGGATGTCCAGGTGGAGACTGTGGCGAGGACTGCTTTCCACTAATTATGTCTGGTGCGGTGGCTTTGGCTGCACGTTTCGGACTCCTACCTGGCCACTATCATCCATGCTTTCATCACCTCAAGACTGGACTATTGTAATGTGGGCTACATGGGACTACCCATAGTGATGGTCTGGAGACTGCAGCTGGTGTAGAATGCAGCAGCCTGGTTCCTTATGAGGCTGTGCCACCGGAAGCACATTACACCAGTGCACCGTTCTCTGCACTGGCTGCCTAGAATCTTCCAGGCCCAATTCAAGGTGTTAGTGCTTACCTATAAAGCCCTATACGACCTAGGCCCTACCTATCTGTGGGACCACCTCACTCCTGGGCCTTTGGATCAGCTCTTGCAGTTGCCCAGGAGCACCTTTCTCAAAGTCCCCTGGGTTTCCCAGGGGGCATCTATGGAGCGGGCATTCTCAGTGAATGCATCAAGGCTGTGGAACTCCCTCCCGGCAGAGATCTGGGTAGCCCTGGACATCTCTGCTTTTCGGAGACAATGAAAAACCTAGCTCTTCTGCCAGGCTTTTGGTGAGGGAGATGGGTGAAGGGTTTGGGGAATGGGGTAGGGTGGTTTTTAAGGGATTTTTATGGGATTTTGACACCCTCCATTAGAATGTTCTCATGATATATTTACATTTATATTTATTACTGTATTTGTTGTATTTTTTATGTTTTGTTAGCTGTCCTGAACTGCCTTGGCAGGAAGCGCAGGGTATACATTTATTAAATAAATAAATAAAAGCAGAGCTGAAGCTCCTGTTTTTTTCCTGGGCTTAAACAAACATCAGCTCCACACACTAACGTTATAAGAAAGGGCAGCTCCACCTTTCTTTCATTTTCCTTCAACCATTACCTGCGTCAGCCAAAGATTTCTTACTCATTGTTTTATTCTCCTCATCCCTCCTTTGTCTCCCCGTTTGCCACCATATCAAGTCTGAGATTTTTTTGTCTTCACTTTCAAGGTCCTTTGTTTTTTGTCCTATCCATTTCTCCTCTCCCAAATTTGACATTTGGCTCTAATTAGGCCACTCTCGTATCTCATGTCTGTTCAGTGCCAGCATCAGCTCTCCATTAGCATTGGATTTCTCCTGTAGACTTTCATAAAAACCTCCGTCAGTTTTTGAACCCATAGAAAGAAATTATTAAACAAACTATAAAGAACTCTACACAGGGCCTGGCTTTTAATATCACTGTTAAATGTATTATTTTTAGAGTGATAAAATTGTAGTCAAGGATGGTTTGGAGACATCTAATTTCCTTGTGTGATGAGCACTGTTTCCTGCTAGTCCATATGGCCTAAGTTTTATTACATTTTAGATCACATGAAAGGAAAGTTAGCATCATTAGAGAACATTATTGCATAATCTTAGCCAAAACTGGTTGGTTATAGATGCCTTCTAGTGGTACCTAAAGTACAAATAACCAGAGGTCATTAATACTTGGAACTTCTGCTGGGCTGAGCGATGTTGGCACTCAGTCCCTCACACTGGGAGTGCCTCAAGAGCTGCATCTGCCAGCTCATGACCCTGTAGGCAGCCTCACAGGATGAGGGATCTGCCAGCATCCTCTGTACATCCCCCACCCCCATCATCCACATATCAGCCAGGCCCAAGGTCTTAGACTCCCCACTCCTTCCTGCTCCATACACTGGGTGGCCACAGCAGGTGCAGACCAGAGCAGCAGCCATGGTGTCATTGTCTGGGAACAGAAACAGATGGAAAGAAAGAGCCCCAAATGGCAAAATGCAGGCAAGGAGAAGCACATGCTGCTTGCCAACAAAAAACCCTGTAGCCACGATGACTTCTGCAATCACAAGGAGTACTTCTTGGTCGTCCTCAAGGCAGTAGTAGACCGCTGTGCCTGGTTCATTGATGTGCTAACCATCTGGTTTGGGCGAGTCCATAATGCTTGCATCCTGTGCCACTCCCTGTTCTTCAGGTGCATGTACAGGGGGGAATTTGGACCTGACATCATAACCAACATCAAGAGGGTGCTGATGCGACCCTGCATTCTGGTGAACCCAGCCTACCCCCTGACCTTGTGGCCCATAAAGGCTTACTCTGTGGCCCACACGTCAGAACAATGCCAGTTCAGCTGGTAGCAGTGCATGGTGGAGAGGGCCTACTGAATCAGCACTGGCGATAAATTCCGGACTGGATAGACTTGAAGGTGGAGTTGGCTTCACTGATGATCACAGTCGCATGCGTCCTCCATAACATATGCAAGACTGATGGTGCTGCTTTGGAGTATCTCCCTACTTTCTGATAAATATTTCTAAGGCTGTTGTTAGATGAGTCTCCTTTCTTTGCGGAGACTCCTTTCCTTTCTCAGCTATCTCGCATGGGAGCAGTTTAGAGGTGCCTCCCCGCACCAGAAGTCCCCCCGGCCACCATTAGAAACAGCAGTGCCAGGCAGATCACGCATTCTTTTTATATCCAGATTTGTCAAACCCCAATATCAATGTTTGACTCATCCAGATGTAAAAAGACTGTGCGAGCCACCCAGCACCGCTGTTTCCAGTGGCAGTGGGGTGACTTCTAGTGTGGAGAGGCACATCTAAACTGCCCCTCTGTGGGTTTGCTGAGAATGGATTAAGAAATCTGCAAAGAGAGGAAACTCGTCTAAAAAAGTGCTAAAAGACGTAATTAAGCTGTAATCTTTAAAACATTTCTTCCAGGGTAGCCCAGTTGAAGTTGATGGAACTACACCAGTAAATGATTTGAAGATTGTGGCATTAAAAGTGGCCATGACTCTCTGCTTCCTCACCATCACGTGGGACTCCAGCTGGGCTGAATCAGTGGCTGCTGGGGCCTGTCATGGGGCTGAACAGAACAGCAGTGGCTTGCCCTGCGGCATCAACTAAGTGCTGTCTGTCATGCCCTCCAAGAAGCTTCCCAATCTGTGCTGCTACAGCCAGAACAACTATAGCTCTGCATCCATCAGCCCATCACATGAATTGGAGGATGCTAGCAGGGCCATCCCATCCCCTAGAGAGAGAGTAGACACCCTCTTCAGAGTGGTGATCTTTTCAGGACAGCATTGAAACACCTTGGGACAGTCTCCAGAATCCTCTGCCACACTACTTTTTCTGGGGTGCAGGAATGTTCCATCTTTCCAGATTGCAAACCCTGGTTGAGACTTGCACTGCAGGTCTGACTTCTGCTCTTGGTCAAACAGCTGATCATCAATACCCTATCACTAAGGACTACGAATTTGTCATGGAAATTTTCTTTAAAAGTCATGAGTTGGTCATGGCAGGAATGAGAAAAGGTTGCGGAAAACTCACGGGTAATTTTTTTCTAACTTTTATTCTATATTGTATTTTGTAACACACCCCACACCCTGATTGTAAACCCAGGGATTAGATTGTAAACCCTCACCCCCCAGCACAGATTGTAACCCACCCAGCACAGAATAGAAGGAGGAGGAAAACACACCCCACTACTTAGATTGTAAACCCAGGGATTGTAAAGCCCTTTGAAAGCCCAAGGCTTAGGCCGTTTTTAGACGTGCACTGGGATCAGGCATGGGAGTGGCGAAACAGCTGCGGCGCTGTTTTACACTAACCGAAAGCGGAAGTTGTGCACGTGATTGGCGGCCGCACATTCTTTTCTGGCCGCATATGTCCCCCCATAGAAATCAGGCCGGTTCGATCGCGGTTGGCCGATCACGCGCACAACTTCCGCTTTCGGTTCGTGTAAAACAGCGCTGCGGCTGTTTCGTCGCTCCCGTGCCTGATCCCCGCTGCACGTCTAAAAGCGCCTTTAGATTGTAAACCCGAGCAGGGGATAAAGGCAGAGGAAATGCTGCTGTCTCCTCCTGGGCGCCTCTTGAAGCTCTGGCAATGGTAACGTTCTCTGCTTCTGATCCCGCCGCCACACCATTCCATGCTGCCGCTTGCCCATGCGCAAAGCTCCGACCTCCACAAGAAGCAACACTGAGGAGGGGTTTGGAGCTCCAGGGAGAGGCCATGGCTTTACCTGGTGGCACCCAGTGTGCTAGTCTTGCTGGCTTCTTGCCATGCCGCCGCTTCTCCACAGCCATGGAGGGGTTTGGAGTTCCCAGGAGACACCGTGGATCTTCTTAGCACCATTGAGTGTGCTCTTCTCACCAGCTTCTTGCCGGCTCTGCTCTTCAGTTTGAGGGAAATCTCAAAAAACTTGGGAAAATCATGGAAGTCATGGGAAGATCTTAAAAGCCATGGAGGGAGGCAAAAGTCACTAAAAATGTGACTTTTGTCATGACTGTGACATATTCTTAGCCCTACCTATCACAACTTCAACCACTGCACTGGCTGCTTGCATACATGCTAATTTTTGTGTGAGATTGTGGGCACTTTCCCACAATACTTTCTTCATGAGATTTGCCTCTGGGAAAGAATCTGGACAGCAAAGCATGCACAGAATTTGTAATGTGGGAATGCCCCCCTGCTCACTTTTGCCTGCAAGCCTGCAGAGGATTACAGAGTAGGGAAATCTAGCTCTGCAATCTACTGTGGGATTGCCAGCAAAAACATGCCCGGGAAGTTCTCCCACATTACAAACCCTGCACATACTTTACCTTCTGGATTCTTTCCTGGAGGCAAATAATGTGCAGAAAGTATTGTGGGAAAGCACTCTGTATCTCATGCAAAGTTGGCAATGATGTAGGATTCCTGCTGGGCTTCATGCCCATGTTTTTGTTTTTTCTTTTCTTTTCTTTTTTGTTGCCAGCACCAAATCATGTGACCTTAAGGAATCCGTTGTTCAAATTAAAGGATCCATGCTCATGCTACAACACTAGCCTCTACACATTGTAATTTTCACATAAGTTAAATTCAGTTTAAATTCACCACATGCATACATTCCAGTCTCACATAATACAGAATGCACGTTACTGTCAGAGAAGGATTTCGCTACCCTGACATCTGTGATGAAAATCATGGGAATTTCATTGACGAATGAGAAAAGGTGCATGCACATGTTACTAAATCTCCCGTCCAATAGAAACTAACGTGAAATAGTGTGACATAGGCAAGTGCCCACTAAGGCTTGCAATACAGGCAAAGGGAGATTGTCCTTCTTCTTGACAAGATAGACATGGTTCAGGGATGGGGCAGCCAAATCTGTTTTGGGGATGGCCCTGGGTTCCATGGGTAAACATGAAGTGCCTGTTGACGTACTGAAAATCCATATTAGCCTTCCCAGCAGCACTAGACTGGTGTTCTGGAGCATTTTGGTATGATTCAAGGGCCGCATGGCATTATTTTTTCTAAACCCTGACAATAGCTAAATCTTTCACACCTTCTTAACTTAGAAGAAGCCCTTTTTGAATAGTGTCAAATTTCCTGTAGCAATACAGACAATTATAGCTCAGAGCATCTTTCTAAGATGTGCATAGGGAGCTCTTTATTTGTCTCTTCAGTTTGACTGAATGCTGGCTACCCCAATAACATACTAATGAGAGAACATCTCTAGAAACCAACAAGGTGAGACTTGTTGACGGGAGGATACAGCATCACTTGGTCCAAATCCAGACTAAGACTAATTTGATCTGATGTCAGCCTGAGGATAAAAACTTAACTGCAACTATCAAATCTGCTTACAAGGATATCATTTCACTCCCACATGAGCATTAGGGAAGTTCCAAAAATAGGAAGAAAACAAATATCTTTTCCCACGCTATTGTTACGGTAAAACAAAAGCTTCCACTGTTTGAAGGAATTTTGGAAGGCTACTAAATCAAAGTGTTGTACATGCTTTGTTCAGGTGCAAATGGGATCTTAATGGGAGAGCTTTACTATGGGATATCATGATATCTTGTGGTACAGAGTGTCTGTGTAGCCTAGTGGTTAAGATACTGGAGTTGGACCTGGGGGTTCTGAGGCTGATCCCAAGGGGAGAGATGGTGCAGCTGCACGGAGGCCCATGCTCATAAGTGCCATACTGGGTCAGACCAATGGTCCATCTAGCCCAGCATCCTGTCTCTGACAGTGGCCAATAGGGGAATAGGGGTGACTGACTTGTTGCATCTTCTGCACCAGGGCCCATTCCAACCTAACTACACCCTGGCTGATCCATTGATGCAAGTGGTGTATAATTGTACTTATTGTATTTGGTGATAACATGAGGCGGGATCCTGCCAAAAGTGTTTCTTTCACAGGTCCATACATTCCTCTGTTTAAACCAGTTAGCATCACTGTAAGAATAGCTTCCAGGGACCTGTTTGCTGCATTTCCCCCATTGCCACTAATAGGGAACAGGCAATGAACACGGTTCCCTGCTCATAACAGCCCAAGAGTCTGTTATCTAGGGATCCTATGATCCCTAGATAATATTTGCATTTATTAATTTCTGTTGTGTGTGTACATGTATGCATATGTGCAATATATATAAATGGCCTGATTTTCGAAAGTGTTCATTACCAACCATTCTTCTTGAAATAGATGGATCTGCAGGTGCTCAGCATCTCTAAAAATGTGGTTCAATATATAAAAATAATACTTTGGAGCATAAAAAAACCCCTTCAACTAGCCAGAATCATTTCCTCAACGTCATCCTTTTCTGGCAAACAACAGGTGAACAAGTGATATCCTTTAATTAGCATTTATGTGTTGACAGAGAACAATATCACAAGATGCAGCTATAATAGAGATAAGAGATCAAGCAAGCCATACGAAAGAGGAACATGATTGTGAATATTTAAATGGTCACGCAGCAAATTGCTAGATGAACGTATTCTTCAGACAATCATTTGGGCACATATTGTACAGGCACAGTCACTTCAGGAAAGCATTAATAGATGTATAGTCATCGTATAAATAACACTACAGCACAAAATGTCTTGACAGGCCTTCAACAGACAATAGATAAGCAGGGATAAGGCAGGAATTGGAAGAATTCTTTTTAAGGACAAGATGTTTTATGTTCAGTCCTTGTTATGCAAATGATGAAAAACCACATTGTTAACACCTTCCTACGTAAGCTAACTTTGTAGTATTATGATGTAAATTTAGTTTTTCTGCAAAGTTAAACAATATTACTAAAGCAGCACATTCTTTTAGAGGCAAATATGGTTCCCTCCCATCTTCCCTAGATCTAGAGGTCCACCCTACCAACGAGACCTGTACGATCCTGTCATCCATGGAGTAGCAAGGTGGTGGTGGGCCCAGACTCAAATCCCAATTATGGTTCCGCCTAATTTTAAGGAGTTGGGTCTCCCTAGGCAGTGATTCTCCCAAGGCTCCCAGACAGCGTTGGCCTCCCCCAATAGAGGTTGTGGTAATGCCCCCTGGCTCCCAGTGAGTCCCCAAAGAGTGGCAGCCACCCCAAAAGAAAATAAGTCTTAAGAGTTGGTGGGTCCAGCAATACTACCCCAGGCCACTCTGAAAACTTTAATCTTGGCAGGGCCCTTTTGTAAGTGATGTGAGCAATGCTAGAAAATTTCCAGAGTGGGCAGTGGCAGAGTGCTGGTCCTGCTCCCTCCCGCTCTCTCCCACTTGGAACACATACTAGCAGTATTCAAGTAAACTGAAGAGGGCCCATCTAAATCCAGGGTCTGGGCTTGCCATCCCAGACCATGGGGAAGCATCTTTTAGCAAGGACATTACTGTGAGTTTGCATGGTCTTTGTGGTATGGAACCTATCTCAGGGCAGGCTCTCTGCCTGACTGGGCATAGAATGGCCCCTTCTATATACTCAGCATTCAAATTAATTGACAAATCATTTTGAGTGGACCTGTTCATTGTTAAATTGTGAGCTTTGTAAGTTCAGCTGGGAGCACTGCATTATTTTATGTGCTATTATTTCTGGTTCCTGATTGGATGCACGCTTCCAGAACAAATGCTGGAATTCACTTCAAAATTTGCTTGCCATGAACACATTGAGAGTGTTGTTACATATCTTGGCAGCACATGCGAACTCCCACTATGGGAGTGCATTGCTCTTCACACTCACAGCAAGGATGTGGTGTATGTGTGGAAGCACCCTCTGTGCATGGCTTTCACACAAACAGAAAACTGTGGGTTTGGGCTGTGTGACTAAGAAAATATAAATCCTGAAGCACCAGGCTCCAGATGAAAGGGTAAATACTTGCAGGGAGTCATTCTTTGGAAGTCTCAGGGCGCTTTTAGACGAGACACTTTTAATGTGGTTTTGTAAATGCGCATTTAAATAATGCACATTTTTTAAAACCGGTTTTGAGCACCTTTGATGATCTGGGGGTGCCAAAACTGGTTTTTAAAAATGCACATTATATAAAAACCACATTCAAAATGGTTTTGGCTTTTACACGTTCACGGCAAATACACATTGAAAACGGTTTAGGTGTTTAAACGAGCATTAAAACAAGCGCATTTTTAAACAATCATACGCAAATGTGTCTCGTCTAAAAGCGGCCTCAGTGTGTAGAGACAGACATTACCCCTTTAAGGGAAACACTGGCCAAAGGACCAAGTGAAGGGCATGGCTGATTTGTGTTCAGCTGAGCCAGGCAGGACAGACAGCTAGCTGAACTGAAGCCACAGAAGACAGAGCCAGAGAGCTCTAGGGAGGACCACCAGGGAAGGACTGTTGCATGAGGGAGCACTGTTACATGGGGGAGGGGGAAGCCTGCTTCTGGAGGGCCTGCTGCAGGGTCCAGGAGATGTAAGTCTAGACCAGGAGTGGGAAAACCTTTCCCTCCCTGGGCCACTTTGAAAATTAGTACAAGCTCCAAGGACTGTATAGCTTGGGGTAAGGGTACATTAAGGGGAGCACTCAAGAATAGCAGGGCCCAGATCATAGATTTGCCGGATGGATCTGTCTCCTTTCCTTGTGTACATGTCCTCATCTCTGCTCCCTTATCCTCAACTCAGTTTTTCAGAACTTGGGGGTAGGAACTGGATCAAAGGACCAGATCCAGGAACTGGAAAGGGGCCATGTAAAAACTTGTCCTGGGATGCTTTTGACCTCTGGGCCCGAGGTTCCCCACGGCCACCCCTGGCCTAGACCCTCTGTTTGTGAGGGTTTCACTCAGACCGGCTGGCTGGGGTCAAGCCAGGCCAGGGGGCCAAGAGCAGAGGCCTGCTTTCCAGATGCTCTGGAATTCTTCAGAGTCACTAGCTAGGAAGGAGTGGCTAGAGAGGAGTGGCTGCACAGACTGAAGCCTGACTCAAGGCTGGGGCCTATTCTTTCAGGAGCCCTGCAAAAACCTCCAAACTGCTCAGCTGAGGACTGACTTGGGGCAGGAGGGAGAACTGAAGCAGATACTGCCCGACTGAGGACACACTCTGGGCAGTGGGACTCTTTGCTGCTCGGATGGAGGACTGACCTGAGGCAGGGCTATTGAAGACTATATATCTGGATACTGTAAATAAAGCACTCTGAAATGGAATGAATGTAGTGTGGACTCCCAACAGGATGGATCCTGTGGGGATGAGCTCACATGGAGAGGGTTCCGGTGACAGACTGCTCACTGCTTGAAAAAGTGACACGTGAACAGGGCCTAAAATGTCAAGTATTGCCTTAGAAATGCATATCTATATACTATGAAATGCCGAATAACCATGCTCCATTTTATCCACAGAGAATGCTCTTGCCCTGAAAGGTCAGCTGAGGAGATGGGTCTGTTAGCCACTGTCCAACACCATGTGGGAAGACGCTGCACAAATTTTCACTTCCTGATCCCAAGCGTTACACATTCTTTCCACAGCCTGGCGTGTGTGACTGCATGGTTAAATCTGTGACAGCCAGACCTGTAAGTGAGTGTAAATGACTGTAACAATAGTCTGTTCTCAAACTGGCATATTAGTGGATTCGGTTATGGGCCTGCTTTGGCAATCCTAAGCCTATGTGTTTAGTGTTGCGGATGCAGCACTCCGCTTGCGGTCTGTAGTTTGCTATGGCTTATTGCAAGGGTCACCCTTCAAAAAGTTTTAATTTTGATTTTGGTAACTAGCTATTGTTGCCCTGGTATTCATTAGGGGTGGTCTTTCAGGACCCCTAGGGGTTTTTAGGGGTTTTAAGGGGAGATGCTGTGGGGGTTGGGGAAAACTGGGGGAAGGGGGGGAGTGCAGGAAGCATCTGCCCTGGGTGAGAGACAGGGCAGTGCTCCTAGCTTGGGTAATCGCATGGTGGCAGCTTGTGGGGAGGGGGTCTGAGTGGTGAGAGCACCGGGCTGGGGGGGGGGAGATATTCAGTGGGGAAGGGGTTGGAGGGATTTAATGTGGTTAGGAGAGGGTGATGTTGGAGAAAGGGAGGGGGTTTTGTGGAATGAGTGGGGATGCTTGTTGTGGGGAGGGGGAAAATGGGGTGGGTAAAAGTGGGGAGGGAGATTCTGGAGGGCCGTGGCTGAGTAGCCAGTGGGAGGGGGTCAGGATGGAGTGGATGGGGGGGGAGGAATGGCTATTGGGGTGGTCATAGGGTGGGGATGGTATGGTCCAAGGGGGAAGGGGCCTTGAACTCCCAGGGGACCAAGGTTCCTGGTGGAGGTTAAGAGAGCCACCCCCCCACTGAGGATGAGGGAGGAGCAGGGTCTAAGGGCCAACTGTAAAGGGCTGCTGCTGCTAAATACGAGGTCTGTAGTAAATAAGGCACTGGTAATCCAGAATTTGATCCTGGACGGGGCTGCGGACCTTGCATGCATTACGGAGACCTGGCTGGACAAGGAGACAGGGCCAATCTTGGCCGACCTCATTCCGGCTGGGTATGCTGTGCAGCACCAGCCCCACATGGGGGGCCGGGGTGGTGGTGTAGCCATTGTTTTTAGAGAGGATTGGCCCATTAGGAGATATCCAGTTCGGGAGATTTCAGGTACTGAGGCCCTCCATATGGTGTTTGATTTGACTGGGGGCAATCTTGGGGTGCTGCTGGTGTACTGGGCCCCTTCCTGCCCAGCAGCATCCCTTGCCGCTCTAGAAGAGCTGGCCGTGGAGGTGGCGCTAAACTCGTCTAGGACCTTGGTCCTGGAAGACTTCAACGCCCATGTTGATGCTGGCCTTGTAGGAGCGGAGCGAGAGTTCATGACCACCATGGCAATGATGGACTTGTCCCAAGTGGTCAACTGCCCAACCCATGTGGAGGGGGAGGACTGACCTGAGGCAGGAGGACTGACCATGTGGAGGGGGGCATACCCTTGACCTGGTCTTCTGCTCTGGCCTTGAGGTGGGTGATCCGCTAGTGGGTGATATGAGGATTACGCCCTTGTCCTGGACGGATCATTATCTCCTACAGGCCAGCCTCTCAGCACAGCACCTCCAGAAGGGGAGTGGACCAGTTAGGTTGGTCCGCCCTGGGAGGCTGATGGAACTGCAATGGTTCCAGGAGGCTCTGAGGGAGTTAACCTTAGACCCTGACAGTCACTCTGTTGATTAACTTGTCCGAAATTGGAACATCTTGCTTGGGGAGGCCATTGACAGGGTAGCACTGAGATGTCCCCTGCCTCCGTCTTGACACTGCAGGGCCCCTTGGTTTACTGAGGGGCTGTGGTGTATGAAACAGGTAGGTAGGCGACTAGAGTGATGCTGGTGTCAGACTCACTCTGAATCCGACCAACTTCTTCATAGGGCCCATTTGCGGTCCTATGTTGAGGCTGTGAGGACAGAAAAGAAAGAGTTCTTTGCTGTCCTCATAGCATCTGCAAAGTCACGCCCAGGGGAGCTGTTCTGGGTGATGTGGGGGCTGGTCAGTCCGGCCTCCCTCCGCCTGGACGGGGACTTGTCCCAGGCCCACTGTGAGGAGTTTGCCACCTACTTTGCAGACAAGATCGCTCAGATCCAGAATAACTTTGCCTCCAGGTTGGAAGCAGTAGGTGAGGAGCATGAGGTTATGGAGGCACCGTCTGGTCCATCTTTCTGGGATAAGCTTCAGGAAGTGACGCTAGCTGATGCTGTGGATGTTCTGGGGTCTTGCAAGCTTGCAAAACCTGGCTGTTCACCCAGGCCTTCATAGGGGAGGGAGGGTAGTGGGGGGAGATATTTAAAATTTTGCCTAAGTTCTTTTTATATTTTTTATTGAATTTTAATATTGTATATTTTATTTTTTTGTAAGCTGCCCTGAGATGTCGTAGGCATGAGGGGGCGGCTAAAAAATGTAAAGAAATGTAAAGAGAGAAAGAAATACATGTTCAACTCCTTTTCATTTTGTATCCCTAAATTTTTGGATTTAAATGTGGATTTGTATTAAGGATCCGCATCTAAATCAATTAACAAATAAAAAATAATAAAAATTACTACACATGTGCAGTGACCACCGGACCATTCTGCACATGCGTACCCTTCTTTCAAAAAGGTGGTGGCAGCTTTGCTGCTATTTTGGAAAAAGGCAGCCAGTCTGCACATGTACAGTGGCCATTTTGCGCATGCGCAGATCGTATCTGCCCTTTTCCAAAATGGTGGCAATATTGAAGCTGCCATTTTGGAAAGAGCACACATGCCAGAACAGTCCAGCAGCCACTTTGCAGAGATGCAGTAATTTTAAAACATTCTTCTGTAGATTAGAAACGAAAGCCTGAAACAGGCTTATTTTCACACTTTTTCGGTTCGCTACAGATTAATCCATAACGGCCCATCCCATGCAGTCACTGATAGATCTGAATCAGAACTTCTCACCCCTAGTATTCATAGTATGCTTTGCACTTCTGTGGGGAATAGAGCAAGCACTATGGGAACACTGTATCATTGTGATATGAAAAATGTTTAAAAGTAGCAGTGGATTTTAGGTGCATTCTCTAGCAGGGTTATTTATTTCCAGTAACCCACTGAACCTCATGTTGAGTGGCTGGTTACTGGAAATATCATCTTGCCACAGTATACATAGAACAAACCTCCTAGCAGAATCCAGGGCTGGGACAGAGGCAGGAGTTGGCACTTAGCTCACCTCCTTTCATTGACCGTAAAGCTTGCTGCAAGATGAAAAAGATTTAACTTATAGTTGTCTGAGCCATGTATTCAAACACTTGCCCAACTGAGAGATTTTGAACCTCTTGTTGCAACACGTGATACCATTTTGTGTGTCTGCTGTGTAGTACAATTCTGGTCATGAAATTGACATCTCTTTCAGTAGGAAACTGTTAGATAGCGAGGCATTAGTTGTACTATTGATCCCAGAATAGGTCTGGAGCACATTGCGGCTGTGACATGCCTCTCCTGAGTTCTCCTTGCTTCCAGAGCAATGCAATTTACTATTGGTCTATACCAGCATTAGCAACCTCCTGTTGCCTATCTCCATGTGTTATCTGAGCTCCGTTGGCCAGCACACATGGGCAAAAGCCAAGATTACACTCATTTCCTGGCTACCTGCTTTGACGGGAAAATGGATGGGCAAGTATCCCCACTTAATCCTACATTCAGTGCAAGGGCAAGGTGCAAGGAGAATTCTTACTGTATAGCTGCATATTCTGAATCAGAGTATTGTCATAAGTGACTTTCCCATAATGACAGAGCCTGGAATGGAATTCAGGATTTCTTGATTTTAGCCCCTTGCTTTTAATCAGTAGAACACATGGTTGTCAATTATTACCCTATTTCTGACTGCTATTTCCTCCATTGGTAACACCCAGTTGTCTTCTTTTGGTAACGAGATAGATTGGCAATAATCTCTTGTCAGTATCAGCCAGATGGCAAGTACACAGCAGAGAGTTAATGGGTTGCAGTGATTCATAAAGGAAGTTTGTATATTTTGCCTTGCTTTTTCTTGAAGAATGAATTTGCCAGATGGGAATGTTTGTTCTCTTCTAGTTGAAAGCATCCTTTAAATCTTTAATGATACAGTCACAGTTTCTTTTATTAGCATTTTATATTTTTACAGTAGATTATATGTATAATTTCTTTACTACAAATGAGTTCATGAATTAAAAGTCTCCTCCTGTATCCATATCCTTTGGTGGACATCTGCCCTGATATAGGAGCAGCTTACACTACATATTCCTGACCATGTTTTTTCCTTGATTTGGTTTGGTTATAAAATACATATTGTTTTGCTTACAAGCAAACAGAACTTAACATCTGACTAGCAAGCAAATGTCATCATTACAGTTTCTCTTTACAAGTATCTTGACTAAACGCCGACTCATGATTACTCTGTCTCACGTTTAGAGAAGCCAGTGGCCATAGTAAACAGTACTTAGATCTGCGTGGTGAGCTTTGGGCTTTGTCTTCACTCGGTCTCTTATTTAAAAGCAAACATAACGGGTGCACTCAATGGAATAGGCATATTGAACTCAATGCCCGTTTACACAAGCCAAGGATCTGTCCCAGGATTCCCTGGCGGGAACATAGTTTAAACTCTTCTTTGTACAGGGTAGATATGATTAATGGATCTATTCTGGACCCAACAGCTGAGGGTTCCAGTTTCAACTACAGAGGGTCTCTTCCAAATAGAATATGAGGTAATAGCCCTCCCAGAAGCCACTGCTCACACCTGTGAGAGCAGCTGCATGGGTGAAACTTGTTAATCACTACCATGGCAACTACTTTCAACATGTGATATTTTGATGTGGTGTAGGTAGCTTCACTTGTATTGCCAGACAGTGAGTAGGACAGACTTGTTACTTTCTATTTTCTTGGTTTACCCGGTTGCTAATTTTGAATGAGTCCTAACTGGTCATAAGTATCAGTTTCATAACAATAAAGCACAATAAAGAAAATGAATCAGAGTAATGGTTTTGGTTACCTAACAATCCACAGGATCCAAACTCTTTAGGAAATAATATAAGACCACCAAGAAACTGATGAGAAGGGTATTGAGGAAGACAAACACTATCAAGGGCAGGCTGACCAGAAAGCTGTGGACAAGAAAAATAGGGCGAATTCACACATCCAGCAATTATCTGGATTTTTTAAAACTGGTTCTCAATAGTTCGCTGTTAACAAGTCCTGTTGCATTCACATGCATGCCATACCGATTTTAAGTACAGCGAAATAATGCATTCAGACCTTCTT
>QEPC01005822.1:7845139-7864008 GCA_003113815.1 Sphenodon punctatus | reverse complement strand
GGCGGCGGAACTTCTCTTTGTCCTTTTCATCCTCTTTCTCAGTGTGATCCAGTATGGGCTCACTAAACATCAGGGCAAACACGTCTACGTATTCGCCCTTCCAAATCTTTTCTTTTGTGGCCGGCAGTAAATGCTCACCAAAAGGAGCCCCCACACTGCTGTGGGCCCCCCCCTGGTGGAGGTGGGGGGCGTTTCTGTGGGGCAGAAGTCCCCTCTGCTCTAACATTTACTATTGCCGGGGGGCCTTCTGCTCCCTCTGGCATTGTTCCTCCCGCTTCTAACCCTAGATCATTCCTTGTCCTAGCTGGTTGGTGTGCCTCTGTGGGAGGTGGGGGGGCCGGTGTAACCCACACCCATTCTCCCTCCAACCGCATCCTTCGCGGGCCCTGGGGAACCATGGGGTTACTTGGTTTATCCCTCCTATTGCCTCCCCCAGTATATCCTACTCGTGGGCTTGGGGGCAAGATCGGGCCCTAAGCTGCCCTGTGAGCCATCATACCAGGGATCCCGGCCCGTGGCCCTTGTTCTTGTTCTATAACTCCACCTTGCTCCATGGAGCCTGAAGAGTCCCTGGGCTGGACTGCCCTTCATCTGCCCCTTTCTAGCTCCTTTTCCAGCTCTTGCACTCTTTGCCACAACTCTTCATACGTAGGCTGTCCTCCTGCCCTGGGTTCTTCAATACGTCTCCTCCTGGCTGGTGGCGAGTCCCCCTGCACAGACAAAGGAGAAACCACTTCCCCTCCATGTGCTCTGTGCCTGCCTGATCCAGTCTCAAGCGGCTGAGCTCCACGTGTGGCTCAGTTGTGTCCCCTTAATTGATGTTCCACTAGGCCAGGGACCCTCAAAGGGTCACCCACCCCGGCCACATTGCTATTATGGGCTTCGCGTGCACCAGCCTCATACATGGCCTCTAACAATGGGCCCAGTCCTGAATGTAAACCCTCTCCGTCTTGCCCTTCTCCCTGGCGGCTCCCCGCCTGGGTGTCCTCTGGGGGAGATGAGGCCGGCAACTCCCCCTGGCAGCCCCGCGTTTCCCCTTGTGTGTCTGGGGTGGTGGGGCTGGGCTCCACTCCCCCAGCTTCATCCCTGTAATGTATGGGGGGGATGATAACCCTCCCCCCCTCCTGTTGTGGCTCTCGTGGGGGCTCTCTTCAGGGCAATCACTTGTTAAGGGCAGGTTCACTGCCCTGCCCCTCTCACTCACCTCCTCTGTGTCCACCGTTGCCCTAAAATTGTCCTCTTCGCTCCTAGCCTGCTCCCCCTCCCTTAACTGTGCCTCGCAGCGCTGGAGCCTCTCCATTATTTCCCCGGGGGTGGGGCACCCTGTTGGGGTGGCTCCTTCACTCTCCTCCCCTCTTCTCTCCCGGGTGAGGCGGCCACTAACCCCACTATTTCCTTTCTTTCCCCCATCCCCTTTTTTCTTTGTCCTGCCCATTTTTATATTTTTTCTAACTTCTCTGACTTGAAGCAGCAGCCTAATGCCTCTGCTGCTGCTTCTTCGGTCACTTGGCCCCATCTGCCACACTCACACGGCTCAGGGGATCCTCCCTTCTAAAGGGGAGGAGCCCCATGCCCCGCACTGTGCTATGCGCTTGCGCGTCGGGCGGTCGCATAGCAACCCGCACAGAGAGAGCCCTGCTAACGGGGCTCTCTCAGCCAGCCAAGCTGTTGCTTTCCCGCGCCTCCTTGGTAAGTGAAGGAGGGGGGAGGGGCCCGACAATGGCCCGTCGCCGCCATTTTGGTGGCGACGGGGGCTTCTCATCGTAACCAAGTGGAGTACCTGCATTTGAGACCTCGCATCTTCATGAATGTTAGACCCCTTGTCTCCCCCTCTGTTCCCCTTCCTATGTCTCTCCCCCAGCTCCTGTGTCTCAGATTGTAAGCCCAAGGGGCAGGGACCGTGTCTATTTTATTTCTTTGTAAAGTGCCAGGTACACTGCTGGTGCTATATAAATGTTTGTTAATAATAATAATCATAATAATTAATAATAATTAATAACTATTACTCTTTAGGAGTGTTCTCACATTATATTAGAAAGGGGATTCACATACCTGTGAATTAGGGGTATGCAGATGGGACCCATGTTGGTTTTCATTTTTGTTTTTAACATTGTTGTTTTTCATTTTTGAGTTTTTTCCTGTTCGTTTCATTATAGTTTTGTTCTTGGTTTTGCATTGGATTCCAAAGGGAATCACTGTAGGCCTACCTAAGGCTTAGGAAGCACTTGTATTTTGCCTCCCCCTTCCCCAAAGTTGCAGAGAGTGTAGCAGAGCTGCAGAAATCACTGAGACTGGCATGTAGCATGCAGGCAGGGGACAGAATAAGAGGAGACCCTGGCAGGCAGCAGGCATGGGGGGGAAGGGGCAGGCACTGAAGCAGCAGGCACTGTGACTCGCAGAGGAAGGAGGAGACAGACGGTGCTTCAATTTCTTGAAAGCAGAGTATCAGGGGGAGACTGGCACACAGCATGCAGGCAAAAACTGGAGCATCAGGGGCACAGGCAGGCACTGGGCAGGCTTGCACTGAAAAGCAGCAGGAACTGGCAAAGGAGACATGGTGACCCAAGTCTGTTGGGCTTAAAGACTGGCAATATCAGAAGTAGCAGCAGTTTTCCAGATGAGCAGCAATCAGGCTTGCTTTAGCACCCTGAAGTGTGGCAAACAACACCCCAGGTGGGCGGGACATATATGAGAGAGAGCGAAGCAGCAGCAGGCACTGGTGAGAAGCAGTTCTGGGTATTTGATACTGTCCTTGGCACCCCAAGGTGTGTCAGGGCATCAACTTGCAACAATTGCCCTGGGGAGCAGGACTTGAGAGAGAGACAGACAGACACATTGGCAGGAACAGGAAGTGATGGCAAGCAGCAGATGTGCAGAGACAGCAGGCATTGGCACTGCTGTTGGCATTGGCACCCCAAGTCTGGCAAGGGATCAACTTGCAGAGAGCACTCCGGGGGGCAGGACTTGTGTGTGAGAGAGGCACACTGGAAGGAGGAGGAGGAGAAGTGGGCAGTGCAAGAGAGGCAGGTGGAGGAGGAACAGAGGCAGCAGGTAGTGGCACTGGCATTGATACCCCCAAAGTGTGGCATTATATCTTCTTGCAGAGAGCAACCCAGGGGGCCAGGGCTTGTGTGAGAGAGAGGTGCATTGGTAGGAGGAGGAGCAGCAGCATTGGGCAGTGCAAGGCAGGTGGGCGGAGCAGAAGCAGCAGGTAGTGGCACTGACATTGGCACCCCCAAAGTCTGGCAGGTTATCAGCTTGCAGAGAGCACCCCAGGGGGGGAGGACTTGTGTGTGTGTGTGTGTGTGTGTGTGAGAGAGAGAGAGAGAAAGAGAGAGACTGGCAGGAACTGCCACTGGCTATAACTATATCAAGCTTTCCCAGTGTCCTCCAATAGCCCCTGTGATTGGTTCTGGGAGCCTGGAAGTATTGAGTAATCAAAGAGTGCCATACCACTGTCTGGGATGTGCTTGCAATGCTCATTCACCAGTGGAGATGTCAATCATGTCTCCTGGCTCCATGGTGTCTGCTCCCTCTTACCTCACAGTTGTTTACCCAGATTTTCCCTCCAAAATGGATCCTGGCAATAACAAAATAATAACAAAAAATGAATAAATTTTGTTATTTTTTTCATTTTCATTTTCTTTTTTCATTAAAATGATAACTAATTGCAAGAGGTAACAGTTCTTCACACAGGTTATGTGTGGTTGCTCACTACATTCTTTCAAGCAGGACCACTCAGAGAAATTTGTGATCTCCTACATCCCATCCCCTGTCATAACTTTTGAAATAAGTTTCTCGGGACTGGACTGGTACCACTTTCAATTATTATTTTACTCATCATGTTTTAACATATTATTAAGAAAGAAAGTTCTTATAATTTTGGGAAATCCCCCAAGCTTGGGGGCCTACTACAATCATTCCCCCTTTTCATCAGGGTTGTTTCCAAGTGTTCAAAAAGAAAGTTTCTTTACCAAGAAGTATTGTCACCCTTTCTGTACTTGGTGAAAAAGACCTAACTCCTATTATCAAAAGTGATGCAAGCACATAGTAGCTTGTTATTGCTTTTATGAGAGAGGCTCCCACTTGCCTTCCTTACTTTTGAAAATGAGAGTTAGGTCCTTAAATCACATAGGCACACTTATATGACCTGGTGTCGTTTTCCGTTGGACATACTGGGCTTAAGCTCAGTTATGACAGTACATGAATGTAATAGTAACCACTAAACCCAGTGGATACTAACTCTGGCCTTCATGTGACAGGATTTATTAATTCCTGTAAACATAACTCCCATCAGGAGGCTCCTGACTGGAGCCAGGGAAACAGGCCAAGTTTCTTAGCAGTTCTCCCGTGTGTAACACTTCTCATCCAATGTGAGTAAATGGAAAGTGTAACTAAGTCCAAATTTTTAAAAGCTTGCATGACTGAAGGGGTTTTTGGACTTCTTTGGGCCAGATATAGTGGTGTCACAAGAGCTCTGCATGTATTATTAGTGAGAGAAGGAAAATTAATTAACCCTATCCTCAAAGCATACTGTTGTTTTACAGGAAGAATTATTAATATTATTTGGTACAAGTGAACCACTCTGGCTGCAGAGAAATTATTACACTATCCAAGAGAGTCCTTAGGGATGTATTAGTGTTAACAGTGCACTCACAAGGATTCACCAGCCAGTGCAATGTCAGAGAGGAGGGCAGGGAGGAAATATCAGGAGCTCAAAGAGCATTGAACCAAAATGGGCCCATCCTAGAAGGGGCCCCATTCAGGTTTTCCAAGATGCTACATGGACCAATTCCATTCAAAAACCCTGCCACGTATTATTGAGGAAGCAAAAAAAGTACCAAGTAATAAAATATTGGTGTGACTGAAATAACAAAGCAAAGGAAATGAAGATACAAATTTTGCAGTGGTGACAAAGGTGAGTTCAGATATTTGTTCCTGGGAGTGACTATTCGAATTATCTTTGCATATTCAAAAGCCATAGAGTCCTAGGTTTAGCCACTGTGTATGCAGGATGAGTCGTGATCATGGTTAAACAACACTATAGGTGAGGCCACACGAGTGGGGAGGGCCCGATCCACGCACAGCCCCGTGGCTGGCAATTGCCGTCACCACAGTATGGGGCCAGCGTTGGGAGGAAGCCAGATGGGCCGGCCCTTGTTGGAGCGGCTGCCACAGCTGGGGTGGACCATGGTGCCAGCTAAATGAGTGTGTGCCCAGCCCTGCCCCTCCTCCCTTCCCAGGCCAGACCACAGTCCTGCCCCTGACTGCGACATAGCCATGTGCAATGGGTGCCAGTGCCTGTCACTCACAGCCCTTCTGCATAGCTTGCTGCACGGCCAGCAGAAGGGGCCCAGCCACACAGGTTGCCCGGCCCTTACCCCAGTTGCGGTAAGCCTGTTCTGCGATGCATCCTCGGCATTTTTCTGAGGACGCATCACATAGTAAGTAGTTGTTCTCCCCATCATGGGGTGGGGGGGAACATCTGGCTTCTGCTGGCCACACGATGCACTATGTTGTGTGGCCTGGCTTCCCAGGGCGGGGTAAGGCTACCCAAGATGTGGTAGCCTCCCCTCCCTGTCCTGTCTGGCTCCACCCCATGACTAAAATTCTGGCAATGGGTCTACACTACCACTCAAGCTATACTGATGTCTGGAACAATGGGAGCTTTAAGGAGATCAGGACTAGTGTGAATAACTTATTTGCACTTGGGTGTCTGTCTGTGTAAGCAGCAGAGCAGCTGTTGCAATAGTGAGATGTTCTGCATAGGAACTAGGGCCAATATCTGCAAAACCTTTTTTGGGATCATGACCTTAAGTTTCCACTTGGCAGTAAGTTTCAAAACTCAAAAGAGAACACTATTGGGGTGGGTAAACTGATGTTTTAAAAACATTTTTGGCAGGCTGCATTGCATTATTTGCTAATGTAGTATAATATGAAGATGACTTCCTCCCCACCCTCTACGCCTCCTGCAACACCACCAAAATATAGGCCCAGGTTTCAGGTTCCAATTGCTCTGCACAGAAGGGAGACAAAAAATGTTTTGAGCTGTCTTTCCACATAATATTGTTCCAGTTCTGTAGCTGCTATGTGTAGGGAAGAGCAGGGCAGGTGGAACTCCATGAACTGTAGTAAAACAACTTTAAAAGGTTTGCTCCTGAAAGCTAAATGCAGACAGGGATCAGCATTACTTCATGGCATCCAGGTCATAATCCACTTCCCAAGAACAGTCGCCTCCTTTCGTACTACATCATCATAATCTATGAATCTCCGGGTTTTGTCTAGGGGTCCCTTGCATTACAGCAAGGGTAGGAAGCCTCCAAACTGTGGGTCAAATTCAGGCAGGGGCTTGGTTTTGTTTTTGTTTTCTTTGTTGAAGCACCCCCCCAATTAAGACTCAGACACCAAAGTTGGGTTAACATTTGGCCGCACTCTTTATTAAAAACACAACCAATTGTAAATAGTGAACAACGTCGGTGGAGGCAATTGCACCAAGCAATTTGGGTCCAGTATGCTAACTAATATCTATACTCATTAACTCTTGTACTGGCCTGAATATGCCTTCCAGTGTCAGTACCCATGGCAAATGATTCCTTCCTTCGACAGCGCAACTACAAATGGCCAAAAGGAGGGACAAGTCCAACTGTGACCTGGAGTAAGGAGTCTCGTGCCCGCAAGGTGTGAAGACAGTGCATGTGCCTACTCACCCTGCTAAGACACCGCTCCCAGGGTCGTGACCCCAGTGCATGCTGTGCCCCACATTACACCCGAGGTCACCTCCCCATCTCTTAAGGAGATGACTCAATATCTTAACTTATTCCTATTTAACCTATAATAGCATACTGGACCCCTGCAGAGTGTGACAATATTGTCTTGTCAGCATCATCAAATCAACGCATGCACCTCAACTAATTGCCCATAAGTCTTGTCATATATAACAAATTGCCCTATTTAATTCAACTGATAGGGTCAAATTCAATGAACCAATAAAATTCCTTTAACAAGCCAGATTATGAATTGATACTTTAAAAACATTCAATTAACCTATTTAACCTACTCAGCACTGCTGAGGGGACGAAACAAGCAACCCAATTAAAATAGATGTTCGCCAAAATTCCCCCTCAGCTCACTAAAGGCAACCGTCAAAGACAACAGTGCTAGAGGGGAGGTGGGTGGGGCTGACTTGTCGCCTTCCACGCCGTGAACTGCTGCTGTCTGCGGCTCACAGGAGACTTGGCCCTGCCTAAAAGGGGGCGTATCTCCAAACAATTCCCTGCGCAGTGCAACTAACGCATGCGCCTTCAGGACGGCTGCCCTGCAGCCTCATTTTCAAACCGCAGTGGGGCCTTCTAACAGGCCTCCGCTGTGCAGCCCCGTCTTGAGTCTCCTGCCTCAGCAGCGGACAAAGGTAGACAGAGAGGGGTGGGGGACAAAAAATCACCCATCGCCGCCATTTAGGCAGCGAAGAGGCCTTGTTGAAGCACCCCCCAATTAAAACTCAGACACCAAAGTTGGGTTAACGTTTGGCCGCACTCTTTATTAAAAACACAACCAATCGTAAAGAATGAACAACGGCCAGTGGGGGCAATTACACCAAGCAATTTGGGTCCAGTATGCTAACTAATATCTATACTCATTAACTCTTGTACTGGCCTGGATGTGCCTTCCAGTGTCAGTACCCATGGCAAACAGTTCCCTCCTTCGACAGGGCAACTGCAAATGGCCGAATGGAGGGACAAGTCCAACGGTGGGCAGGAGTAAGGAGTCCTGTGCCCACAAGGTGTGAAGACAGTACATGTTCCTACTCACCCTGCTAAGACTCCCCTACCCTGTTATTGTTTTAATGTTGATATTGTTTCCCGGGGTCCTGTTTTAAAAGTATTTTAAAAGTATTTAAGTGTTGATTGTTTTAAATTGTTTTATATTGTTGGAAGCCGCCCTGAGCTGTTTACAGGAGGGGCAGGGTACAAATGTTTTAAATAAATAAATAAATAAATAAAGACACCGCTCCCAGGGTCGTGACCCCAGTGCATGCTGTGCGCCGCATTACACCCGAGGTCACCTCCCCATCTCTTAAGGAGATGACTCAATATCTTAACTTATTCCTATTTAACCTATAATAGCATACTGGACCCCTGTCACAAAGGGGTGGTCAATCAGAACCACCCCGACCCCCACTGCCTTAAAACAATAGGAATTCCAAATTCCCAGCAAGGGCAGCCAAATACATGTTGTTTCCCACTTGGAACAAGTGAACCCCGTCTTGCCGATAGAGTTCACTTTGGGTATGCACTATTCCTGGGTGTTTAATGACAGACCCCCCCAAGCTTGTTACCCACTTTCCTATTTCCCTGTTAATGTTCCTTCTGGTTTTATCAATCCTACCTGGCTTTTCAGCCCTGGCCTAATTCACCCTCGGTATCCAATTCGTCCAAATCATATATATTCCCCTAAATTTGTCTTTAATAAATAACAGGTCCCTCTTAATTTGTATTATTAAATCAACACCCTTCCTATCTGCCAGATCATTTTTGCCCAAGTGAATCACTAAAATATGTGGTACTGGGAAATTCCTCGATTCAAACAACAGCAGGAGCAGTTGGTTCCACCGCATGCTGCTCTGCCCTCTCCACCAAAGACGTGCCCGTGCAGCCAAGCCCAGATGCAATCTCCATGGGGTCTGTAAGGTGGCGTTGCTGGCCCAACGCACCAGGCTGTGGCCCATGATGCACATCTCTCTTCGTTCAGTCACCGGAACCCCGCATCCTGGCAATAAACAGTGATCATATTGGTTCTCTATTTCCTCACATATTTTTTAAAAATGCTTTCAATCGCCATCTGCCCACAGCCTTGATCGCTTCGTCTGTTAACCCTGCAGCTGCCTGCAGTGGTTAACGTAAAACTGCAGTGAATTGGTGGCTGGTCATGATACCTCCTTGCTTATGAATAAACAAGTAACCCTGGCACTGTGGTCGCATATTGAGGTATCGTCTCAACTGCCTCACAGGGCAAATTGTTTCTATGCCACTCTTAAACAACTCAACCCCGTGCCCCCGGCCCCTCTGGTCTCTCTTGGAATGCCTTAGCCACAACCCTACTTGCCCCGGGCCCCAGGTGATGTCTTCTACCCTTAAAGCTCGATCAGAGTCAACCCCACTTGTTGTTTGTACCACTTCACTGATTCTAAACCCTCCGAAATACGTGAGTACATATGCTGTTGTGAATAACTGAACCTCAAAGGAATCATAACAAATCTTAGCAAGGGTCCCAACTAATCTGACCAATTGGGTGTTGTGTTAGGCACCCTACTATGTGCTGGGGGGGGGGAAGGAGGGGACAGACATCCTGGACCATGCCTCAAACATCTGTTTCAAATAAAAACCCCTGTCTGGTGAAGGTTGTCCCCTTAGTTGATTCACAAATTTCAGGGCTGCTATCTTTCCAGCAATAGTTCCCACAGCCAACCCCTTATCCCATAAGGCCATTGCAAACTGTATAACTTCTGGTTCCGTAATGGGGAACCCTGTCCACCAACCTTTCTTCGCCCTAAAGGATTGAAATTCGCACAATGCCCTACCATAAGACTGCTGGGTTCTAGGGGCAAGGGATCCTTGAATGATGTCCTGCAATTTGACCTCCCAAGAGTCCATATCTCTGGTGGCAAGGGATCCGGGGCAGCTCTGGCCTCTGGTGCCAACTCCCGGAAGTGGTTCATCTGGAACCGAGAAAGGGCATCAGCTATGCCATTATTGATTCCTGGAACGTTTCTAGCCTTGAACCATATGTTGTCTTTCAAACACCTCATCACAAGAGTGTGCACGAGGCTCATTACCCTCTCAGATCGTGATAAGAGGGTGTTGACTATATGCACCACAGCCAGGTTGTCACACCAAAATAGGACCACCCGATTAGCAAATTGCCCCAACCACAGTAAAACCGCAACCACAATAGGGAACAATTCGAGAAATTTGAGGTCCTTGGTGACTCCCTCGTCGTGCCACTCTGCTGGCCAAGGCGCAGAGCACCAGTGTCCTCTGAAATATACCCCAAATCCCTGACCACCAGCCACATCCGAATGCACCTGCAAATTTGCCTGTATAAACCACTTCTCCCTCCAAAAACTCACCCCGTTGAATTCCTTGAGGAACTGCAGCCATACCCCCATGTCCAGCCTCATATTCCGAGTTACTTGTATCCAGTGATGGGGGGCCTGGTCCCCCCTTAACTTGGTGTATAGCCTAGATAGAAAAGCCCTACCTGGTGCTACCACACGACATGCAAAATTAAGACTACCAATGAGTGACTGTAATGTTCTGACCATGATTTTGCATGCTGCCAAACATCCCTTTATCTTCTCCCTCAAGGCACTCAACTTCTCCTGGGGCAATCATGACATTGACATATCCATGTCCAGCTCGATGCCCAGGTAGGTAAGTGTAGTTGCTGGCCCCTCAGTTTTTTCTGGGGCTAGTGGGACGCCCAACTCGAGGGCCACCTCCTGAAATAACTGCAGGGCAGTGGCTCATTCCTCTACCGCCGGGTGGCCGATTAACAAGAAGTCGTCCAAGTATTTGGTGATGTCCCCGGCCTGCATTCTTTGCCTGAGAACCCACTCCAGCAAGGAACTGAATTGTTCGAATGCCGAGCAGGATATGGAGCACCCCATCGGCATTGTTCAGTCATAATAATACAAACCTTCAAATTGGAAGCCTAATAAGTGGAAACTATTTGGGTGGACAGGGAGCAAACAGAAAGCTGACTTAACATGGCACTTTGCCAGGAGGGCTCCCCTACCTATAGCCTTCACTTTTTCCACTGCCATGTCTAATGGTGCATACCTAACTGTTGTTAGTTCCTTAGGTATTGCATCATTTACTGAGTTTCCCCAAGGATATGACAGGTGATGTATCAAATGATACTCACCCACTGCCTTCTTTGGAATTATTCCTAGTGATGAGACTATCAGGTTGGGCATAGGGGGTTCTAAATGGGCCTATTACCCAGCCCTCACACACTTCCTTCTGTATTTTTTGCCTGATCACTCCCTCGAGACCTTGCACTGATTTTAAATTCTTGATAGTCCCATGCTGTGGCACCATCCCTGCTGGAATAAATAATCCCTGTCAAAACCCAGCCATGACATAAGTCACTTCCTCGTGGTCGGGGTGCCCCCTGAGTGATGCTGCCAAGCACTCAGTTTTGATTGGGGTCGGTCCCTTTTGCAGGACGGGCTCCAGCCATGGGCCCCTGTCCACCCTTTCCATTCCTGGGACCTTGACCATATCTTCCCCCTTCCCCCTTTTTGCTTGGGATGGAAACAGTTGGTTGCCGGGTGCCCTCCCCCGTAATTCGAACACCCGTGATAAAATCTACAGGTTCCTTGATTGCATCAGCCCACCCGGTTGTATTCCCAACATGGGCCGGGTCCTTCTTGAAATCATTTTCGACTATCCCCTCGAAATGGATAGTTAACTGGTGCGACACTGCCTCTTACCAGGGGGTGGCCACTGTCCACCTGCAGCGCATTGGTGGCATCAATCATGCACTCTAACCATAGGTCAGGTGCATGAGTGTCCCAACAGAGTCCTGGTGTGTTGGCTGCCCTATGACAAAACGCTTTGTCATAGCACAACCAGGCTCCCGAAGGCCCAGTACCATAAGCCCTGCACACTATGTCAGAGTATTTGTGTAATTCCAACCCTCTTCCCGGGTCAGCCTGCAGGATGACCCGCATATATATCGCAAATGCGGCAGTCCAATTCACCCAGTTGTGATCCGCCTTCAGGCAGCAAAATTTCTCCTTCTCGTCCTCATGGTCAGTTGATCCACTATTGGACTACTGAATAATAAAGCGAAAAGATCCACGTACTCGCCCTTTAGAATTTTTTCCTTTGTAGCCGTGAGGAGGTGTTCACCGAACCGGGCTGCCACACTAGGGATGGCCCTGCCGGGAGGGACGGGGGAGATGGCCAGCTGCCCTGGGCACCGCCTCACCAACTGTGGTAACTGCAGCCGGAGTGGAGGCTCCGGCTGGCAGCACCACCATTGTGTCCCCTTTGTCCACTGCCCCAACCGTGGCACTCCCTGTCAAGGAGAAGTCCTGGGGGACTATGGGCGTGACCCACACCCATGACCCATTCCACTGGGCTAACTGTGGCACCCCTCCCTGGACCACCACGGCTGGGGAACTGGTGGGCTGACTGCCAAGTGTTTGACTGATGCCTGTTGGGGGTGCCTCCCCTCCATCCAAGGGGAGCCCCATGCTGCTCCCCACCATACTCCCCACTTGTCCTGAACCTAACCCAGTGACTACATCACCGTCCCTGCACTCACCTCGAGTTGGAATACGACTGCTACTTCCCCGTTCACAACTTGCCATGGGCTGCCTTGTAACGGGTGGTGCCAGCTGTGCACTCCTCTCCCTGAAGAGTTCTGCCTCAAGAGCCAAAATCCTACACCACATCTCGGCATCAGAAGGTCCCTCCATCTGACCTGGGCCCTGAGTCTTCCTCCTACTCGGTGGTGGTGGTCCGTCACTGTCTGTAGGTACACAGTCCTCTGGCCCCCCAGACCTGTGCGCCTACCCAAATCAGGGCCCGGGACTCACATTTCCCAGATCACCCCTTGTACATAAGGCCTCCCTGCCATGTGTCCCCGTGAGGGTTTGCTCCCTCATCCATGCCTCGCATTGCCTGAGGCGGGCAATCATCACCTCTCTGGGGGGAAGGGCTTCCCCTTCCCCCCAGTTATCACCACCTTCCAGCTGCCCCACATCGGTGCCCTGAGATCCTGTCACTGGCGGGGCCTTACTCTTAGAGCCCTTTCTTCATGCCTTCCCCATGGCACCAGAAACTGATCCGGCCTTCCTCTTAGAGCTGGCGATTCAGCAACAAGGAATTCCCGTTGCTGACTCGTCGCCTCCACACCATGAACTGCTGCTGTCTGCAGCTCACAGGAGACTCAGCCCCGCCTAAAAGGGGGCGTTTCTCCCAACAATTCCCTGCGCAGCACAACTAGAGCATGCGCCTTTGGGACGGCTGCCCTGCAGCCTCGTTTTCTAACAGGCCTTCGCTGCGTGGCCCTGTCTTGAGTCTCCCACCTCAGCAGCGGGCAAAGATAAACAGAGGGGGGGGTGACAAATCACCCGTCGCCGCCATTTAGGCAGCGAAGGGGCCTTGGCTCCTTCCCAGTTTCTAGGACTGGTATGGGGACCCAGTCTTTCACCTCATGTACTTGATGAGTTAGTTAAACACAAGGGAGCTGAGCTCAGGGGATGAACTGAAGGATAGGGGATGGATGCAGGGCAGAGATCCTGTGATTTAGAACCTCCTCTTCTCTCCCTTAGTCTGAGCACACATCATAAAAGCACACTCTCTCCCCAAATCCTATCCAGCCTGTTGAACTTGTGCTCATGTTCATAGTGTCCCATGGGAGGGAAAAGGTTCCATACCCCTGAATTAGGAGGATTTATCCTGGGCTGGATAATCAGGCTATAGACAAAGCCTTAAATCTATGGTATCAACTCACTCAGGTAGGGTGCGAGCAGTCAGAATTGCCTACCATACATTAGTGGCTCATTTCCTTGTTTCCTGTCCTTGCCTTTCCATCCATTTGTTGCATCAAGTTATAATCAAGCTCCTTGGGGTGAGCAAGGGTATGGGGCATAAATCTTCACTGTGTAAGACCTGATCGGGATTAAATAATTATGTGAAACCTATGCTAAAATCCAGGAAAGGATTTGAATCTTGTTTCTAATAACAGAAGTGGCCAGCAACACTGTTCATTTTTATGGCTAGCATGGTACCTCCTTCAGTCCAGGAATATAGTTTGAGAAAAAAATAAGTGATTTGTTGGATTGATTAAAGACAACGAAAACAGATGGAGAGATGGGGGAAAGAATTCTGACTGACGACTTTGCTACCTTTCTTTTCTAATGCAGATTTTTTTTTGTCTCCATAGGCATTTTCCATATGAATAAATTATATTAAACTAATTCTATATGACAGAGAGCAGGTTGGAGCCAAAGTATGCAAAATGATTTATTTGAGCAGCAGTGGAAGGTTATTAGAATAGGAACTTCGATCAAAGTCTGCTAAATTTACTCTAACGCCAACACAGTGGGTGTTTTTTAGATAGACAGGGAGCCTGCAAGAACCCAGAGCTGTTCCAGGAGTCAACCCCGATGGCTGCCGGTTACCAGCTAAGCCCACCCTTGCACCATAGAATTTCGGGCACTCACCCCATGCTCTAGGCTGGTGCTGAATGGAGCAAGTGATGGACAGGAATGGAACTGCACCCCGGGTCTCCCTGACAGACAGGCAGCAGTGATACGTTTGGCTTGTTACCCTGGGTTTGGCCAGCCTGCTCCATGTGGCTTGTTCCTGAATCTCACTGATGGGGCTGCCCCAGAGCATCCACAACCTACTTGACTTTGAGCATCTGGTGGGTGCCCTTTAGATGGACTGGTCAGCCAGAGGTGATGCGCTGTCATTTGTCTGTTTACACACACTGTCTCCCACGCTTCTTTCCTGCATGGCACTCTGAGACTTGACTATATTATGCGACCCTAGGCAGCAAAGAAGACATGCAAAGTATATTAAGTACCACTCACGATGGTTACTCCATCTCAATTGCTGCTGAGAAGATGGCACGATCCCACTTGGGGTTCCAACCTGCAGTTTGGGGAACCTGTGGCCCAATGCGTAGATTGTATTTGCTGATCTCTCCATGCACCTGATGCTTATAATAATGTATTACTTAGATTAAATAATATCAGAGCTCTGTTCTAATTAGGTTCTCACTATGTGCAAACACCGATAGTTCTTGCCATTTCTCCTGAGGCCTTACCACCTCAATATAAAAGCTGATAACGTCCTCAGCTCCTAATGGACCTGTCTTGATTTGGGCAGCAGAGGAAGAAAAGAAGGCATCATGGAAATGAACACAGGCTGAGAAATGGAAACCAAGGCACAGAAAAATGAAGTGATTTCTCTTAGCTCACACAGCAGGTTAGTGGTGGAACTAGGAACAACTTGACGTCCTGGGTCCTAGCCCATGTCTTGTTCACTGAACTACTGACAGATAACTGCAGGAACTGCATTATTTTTGGCACCTAATTTCTTATCTGGTTGACAAGGCCATGAGAAATGGGGCAGAGACAAATCAACTGATAACTTCCTCAGCTTCTCATGGTCCTGTCCTGAGTTGTGCAGCAGAGGAAGAATAGTAGGCATTGTGGAGATGAACTGAGATCTTTCCGGGAGGTAGTGGGGGACCCTGGTTCAAGTCTTGCTTTAGCCAGAAACTCACTGTGGGACCTTGATCCAGTCACAATATTCTCTCAGTCTAACCTACCTCATAGGGTTATTGTGAGGATTAAAAGTTGTGTTATATGTAAAGCGCTCAGAGTGCTATGGCAGGGGGGCATTTATTAATAATAATAATAATAATATTAATAATAATAATAAATTAATAAAATATATAAATATTAGAGCAGGCTGAAAAACAGGAAAGATTTGTGTCATGAGGGGGAGTGGTTGGAAATTCTTACTTTGAACTAAAAACTTATACAAAAAAAGTAATTCTGAAAAACAAATCGAGTGTGCATATATAATAAGCTATTTGACAGTTGTGCCTACCAAAAATGGTAGTTCCAGTGGAAGCAAGCCATCTGCTACACAACATTTCTATTTTAGGTTTCCCTGTATGCAAGTTTAGCATATGAAATGCAGTTCCCATCACAGAGGAACTCAAATGTGTCTTGGGGTTGCCCCTTCAGCTTTACATTTTTTTCCTGTAAGCAGACACTCTATCAAAGCAAGGGCTGAGTCAGCAGCTGTACTGGAGGAAGGTTTATGTTTGAGACTTACAGAATATGTAACCTGAAGTCTTTAAAAATCATAGGAGGGTATTTGCCACATGGTTCTGGAATGAGAGCTGAGTTTTGGCAGGACTGTCCTCAGATACACAGCAGAAATGTTAATTAAAATGAGCAGTGTTATTAGTCAGGGTCTCGCTAAATGTGAGTCCTGTTTATAGCTGTCTAAAAGACACGAAAACCAGAGCCTGTTATCCTTGCCTAAACAAAATGCCACTTCATGATCAAATCCTAGCACTGAACGTGCCACAGGTACATTAATTGAAACTCTGATTTATATGTGAATTTGAAGACAGGTTCTAGACTAGAAACAACTATCCAAAGCAAATACCAAATTAGATTAATATGGTATATTCAAATCTATTTTAGTGAAGTGAATATGAAGCAGTATTCTCTTCCACTTTCATTTGTAGTTTTGAATCTTTTTTCCCCCCAGGGTTTTGGTTGCTTTAGTATTTTGGTATTCAGTAGGCCTGCAACCACTAATCGATGAATCGAACTGATTAATCGATTAAACTGTTTAAAACCGATTAAAATTTGTCCCCTGATTAATCGGTTAGCTGCCAGAACCTTCTGACAGTCCGTAGTTCTGAGTCTGTAGATCAAGGGAACGCATTCCAGTGGAAGGCAAGTTCACCCAACACATGCAAATTAGGTGAATCTATGCAACAATATGTAACTTTATGTAAATGTTTGCAAATATTAATTGATTACTTGATTAATTAATCAACAAAAAAGGCTTAATCAATTAATCAACCAAAATTTCTAATGCGATTGCAGCCCTAGTATTCAGTACTTGTACTCTTTGGTAGGTTTTTTGAATGTGAGCACTGCATTTGGACTTACGTGATCACATTCACAGTCCAAAAACTTGCCAAATAGCACCACCAAAGTGAACAAAGTACTGAAGTGAAGTGAAGAAAACAGAAGCTAAGATACAAATGTTGCAGTAGTGACAAAGATTAACTTATATATATATTTGTGTGACCTGTTGTGTACCTTTCTAAGGCAACCAAGAGTAGCCACTGTTGGACCTAGGATGCTGGGTTAAATGGACAATGGGTCTGACCCAGTATGGCACATTTTTTGTTCCAATGCACTTAATATGCAAATTATCTCCACAAAGATAAAACATTGTATTTTTCAGTCCTCCATGTATCCTGTCCTATGAAAAATATCAAAATAAATTTTCATGCAGGCTTCCATCAGGTTAGTCCAGAACTAAGTGGTTTGTGGATCAGGTCAATTTGACTCAGTGAGATGTTAATTTGGATGTCCACTGATGATGTCCATGCTCATAAACTGTTTTATTCCTCATGCAAGAAAGAATCCCAGATCTGTATCTGTGAATAAGGTCTCCATTTGGTTATACACGTGGGTACTACCATGGCTTAATCTGTACATTTAAAGGTTCCAGATCTTGTAATCCAAGTCATGCTCCTATATACAGAACTGTGTATATATCATACCTTTCACACAATGCCATAAACCCATAAAGGGGCAGCCCATACTGGCTGAAAATAAGCCCTGCATGTTGCTATTTATTCTTTAATGATGAAGAAGGAGGTGAACCATACAGAGCCCTAGGCATATTCAAGACACACAGAGTGGGCGGTCAACTCAAGAAGCCCATTGGAGCTCCTTTGTTCTCAATAGTTTGTTTAGGTATTAACAGTTTCAGAACAGAGTAACATTTTCATGACTTCCCAGGGGTAGAGCTCCCCTTCTGGAGGCATCTTGGAAGAGTGTGTCTGCTCCTCTGCCACACAAGTCCAGTGAAATCCAAAGTAAAGTTCTATGATGTTCTGTACAAGCTATCACAAGAACTGGCACACCCAATCAGACCAATGGTCCACCTAGCCCAACATCCTGTCTCTGACACAGAGGCAGTGGGCCCCCTAGGGCGGCAAGGGAAATGCCCCTCCTGGCCCCCCAGGACCCCCCCCAAGACCCGCCAGCAGAGGCTTGCCTTTAAAAAAAATTTTAAAAAAAATTGGCTGTGTCGGCGTCGCAGTGAATGTTCGGGGCCATCTCGAAGAACCTTGTTTAGAGAGGCAGAAACCTTCAGAAGGTTTCTGCCTCTCTAAACAAAGTTCTTCGAGGTGGCTCTGAACATTCTCACCAGTTTTGTGTGTGTACGTGCACACACAACCAGTGACTACTCACCCCCCCCGACCCCAAAAGCTTCCTAAGGAAGCCTTCAGGGACAAAAGGGAGGCGTTCTCCCTTTATGCAGAGTGGGTGGCTAGAAGTGCCATCCACTCCACATAAAGGGACCCTGCAATGAAAGAGTGCTGCAGGGGGCACTCTTTAATTGCAGGGGTTGAGCAGGGCTAAAGGTCATACCCGGGCACCCAATAGAGGTGTCCCTGGTATGAACTAAGAGCTGCGTGTGCGTCAGTAGCTCCCAGCCCCCTGCACAGACTGGGTCCCAGCCTGTGCAGGGGGATGGGAGTTGCTGATGTGCACACAGCTCTTAGACTCCCCAAGTTCCTTCCTCCTTCCAAGGGAGAAGGGACTCAGGGAGGCCTCCCTCCCTGGATGCAGATTGGCGTTGCTCAGGAGAGAGAGGTCAGAATCCAGCCCCACCATGGTTGGTGAGTAAATTGCGGGGCCCAGGGGTAGTGCAGGCACACGAGAGGAGGAAGGAGTGGGGGGGTACATGGGGGTGAGTGAGGGCACATGGGGGAGGGGGAAATGGGGGGGTACATGGGGGTGAGTGTGGGCACTAGAGGTGGGACCCCGGGCCCATTACCGGCTACCAGATTTACCAGTTACCGGTTCTGCAAAAACCGGATTCCTAGATTAAATCCGGTATACCGGTACCGGATTTATTTCATTGAGTTCAATGGGGCGCTGTGTCCCCATTGAACTCAATGAAATAAATGAATTCCTTCCCCCGCCCCCTCCCAGGCTGCGCGGGTGGAAGGGGGGACACCCCCCACCCACCCTGCCCAGCCTGGATTTTTGTTTAAAAAACAGACTGAGAGGC